>JASDQU010104009.1:119153-150405 GCA_032191745.1 Picea mariana | reverse complement strand
TAGGATAACTCAATCCGTAAAGCGTCTTCCCGTGAGGGATTTCACCATAAGGGGACCACTTTGGAGTTAATCCATTTGTACACCTTATCAATCATGATAAGAAAATAATGAGTCATCTATCATTTTTCCAACAATGCATCATATACCAATGGAACCACATCGATCCATCTTCATCATGTATCAATGACAACTCATTGATCCATCTTCATCTATGCATTCTCATCAAGGACAATACATATTATATTACATCAATCATCAATCAATCAATCCTTTGTCATCAATCAATCACTTGACATCAATCAATGACATCAATCAATCAAACCATTGGCATCAATGACAACATGATCCAACAACTTGAGGAATAAACAAATACTTTAGAAAGGATCATTGTCAGAAGACTACAACTCATTTTCATGTTTCTAAAGTATTTTCCCCATCAATCCTTGGCAATGAAATGATAAAATAACATGCCCACCATATCCTTGACCCCATGTATCTGACAACACATCAACAATAACAAAAATGAATCTTTCTTCAAATAATTAATGGAGGGTGTACGATTCTGACCAAGCCAACACTACAACACATTGAGTATTTATTAGACAAGGTTTAGGGGAAAATCCAAAGTATAACACTTTTTTCAAGCCATAATCAACATATTATTTATACCTATGAAAGTGTAAGTGCTCACATTGTGGTAAGCTGGATAAATTCATATTTTTCCTGAAGCCTCAAGAAGATAGGTATGTATGTTATACATTTTGAATTTAATACTTTTTGTAACCAGTTGGCAGGTGACTAATTCTGGTTTTCTATCTAATAATATACCCACATGAAAATATGTCCCAAGTGAAAACGAAGAAATCAAAGAATCTATCAACTACTAGACTGATGCCTATTTCCATTCTGGACTCTATCACGATTGTAGACACCAATTTATTCAACGGAAGATAACACTCTCCAAGGTATCATGAAATCTATCATATTTTCCAGAATGAGGAGTATCCTTCTGACGGTCAAGACACATATGAATATCACAAGAATTGGCATCCATACTCTGGTGACTCACCCAATTTTCTTCCCCTACAACAACGTTGCATGGTGGTGTTTTAACCACCTCCAGAAAGAGACATCCACCATCATCAACAAATCCAAATATCCAATCGCCTACTTGAAACCAAAAGATACCAAAATGAGATATAAAACCCTTGAACCTACAATATCACTAAATGGATCCTTTCTAGATAAATTTAGGATAGAAAATTAATACTTTGAGGAACTAATGGAAAATTGGTACGTCAGGGAGGACAGACAAGTTAAAGAGGGAGAAATATATATCCTAACAAAATATCTGAAGAGACCATATAGGCTGTTGAATACAATGATCTATAGACTATACGGTGAGGAAACCAACACACACTTTTGAATGGAGTGTTTCCTGATGGAATATACGGTGGTGAAGACTGGACAAGTGTTCAACTGGGAAAACACCCTAGCCTTCAACATTGTCGACCGAGCTAGGGAGGCACTAGGTATGAAAAGCCCATGTTTTTCTATGACAACATATCTTATTGATGTTATATACTCTGCTCATCATTTCCCCACTCTTGAATATAGTTGGACTCCAAGCCAACCTCCAATCCATTTATATTGTTCAAAAATGTGGGACATATATTATAAAGAGTAGTTTTACAGTATTTGTGACTTTTTCCTATCCCCTTTGTACAAGGTGATTTTTGGGATCTACCCATACAAAATATCTCAAGGGGATATCACAACCCTAAAAGAGATAGGAGACTGGTATGTGGAGAAATATTGTACCTATATTAGGTTATATGGAAGTACCGGGCTGCCACATATCTTTACCAAGTATATGCATGACAAGATGTTGGCCAAATAAATTGCATACCAAATAGTGGATAAATGGATCGCTACCTATCTATCAAATAAGAACAAGAAATACTAGTTGATTTTGCCACTACACATAGGAAGATATATACTATTAAATAAACCCCATGCTGAGAAGGAAGTTGAATCCCTAAGATAATTATGTATGTTCACAGAGTGCCTAAAGGGGAACAATCCACACAATGTAGTGTATGACCATGTTAGATTAGTAAATCTCACACAACAAGTCATTCATGAAGTGAATTTCATATAAGAACTCTTCAAATGGGATTTATTTTTTTAAAAAGTATTAGAAATGTTGCAGAGTGAAGTAGCCAAGGAAAAGTTCCACAAGGAATAATATGAATATAGGGTTGTAGTAAAATAATAGTTCAAAATTTTACTAGAAAATGAAAAGGAGAAGTAGGAGGCCAAATAAAGAGAAGAATCTCACAAAGCCGAAGATACAGAAAATAAATCCATAGAAGCAGAAGAAAGGTATCAATAAAGAAAAAAAGTAGAAGTAGAAAAGAAGCAGGTCGAGCAAGATAAAACAAAAGATAATGATCAAGTTCCTAAGAAGGGTGATGAAGGAAAAACCAAGGGAACTAAAAAAAAAAAAAAATCCCAAGAAGAAGCAAAGTTGTAAAAGAAGAAAGATGAAGATGGAGAGAAGATGGGACTAGCAGTTGAAGTTGAAAATAAAAGGAATAAACAAGAAGAGGAAAAAAGGAATGCAACTAAATCATAGGGGAAAACAAAGGAAAGAGAAGAGATGGAAAAGAATAAAGAACGAGATGAGCTGAACATAGTTTTGAAAAATCATAGCATCAACATAGTTACCATCCCTATTGAATAATGCACCCCTCTAACATCCATCCTAGGAATCTCTCTTACACATATGAGGAACTAGGGATGGATGAATTTGTAGTGGTTGTAGGAGATTATTATTACACCCATCAAAACAATGTTATTGAGAAGAGGATAAACAAAAGAAAGAGGGGAGAATCTACACTCAAACAAGAATCCTCTGAAATAAGCATCAAATGGAAGGCAGGAAAAGACCCAAAGGAAAACTCTATATAGACAACATCAACCTAAATGCATTTGCAGGTGCAAATTACATGTCAGTCTATGAGGTAGGAGAAGCATTGGATATATCCATATCCATGGTAGTTGATCTTGAATAATATATGAACACCATCAGAGATATCTTGGTCAGTGAGTTCAAGAAAGAAGCCAACACAACAGAAAAACTGCACAAACAAAAAGTGCAAAGAGAACTACAACTTCAAGGAAGAAGGTTAAATGATGAGTTTGAAAAGAGGACCAATATAAATTAGAGATTACATCAAGAATATATGGAAGCTCTCATTATAAAACATTCAGAAGAAATGGAGCAACTCAAGACCACACATGCACAAGAGATGACAACATTACATGAAAAACACTTGAAGGTAATCAATTACAATGGGAAACTACAAGACATGGTATGAAAGTTGCAGAAAGATAATAAACTCCTAGAGAAGACCATATAAAAAAATAGAAAGGGAACTATCATCCTAGAAACTATCAAATAAGAAGCAAGTGTTTCTAATGAAGAACTCATAAGTGTATAGAAGCAATGCTTATGTTTATTGAACTAATTACAAGATAACATAGGAGACCAACTCAAGCTAGGTATGCAAATGGGAGACTTAAATGATAAGCACCAAAAGGCTCAAAATGCCTATGAAAAAATCATAGACTAGAAATATGTATATGAGAATCCACCTAGTACTCAGCTAGTCTACATAACCATGAAGAATATCAAAGATGAAGTCCTCTTAGGTATTTGGAATCCCATTATAAATGATGTTAAAGGTACTCAAGAGGCAATCAAAAAAACATGCAGAATACTATGGAGAACCTCCAATAGCATCCTTGAAGAATTAGGGATGGATATGATGGTAGATCTAGAAGAAGCAACCCCATCCAAGTCAAGGATAAAGGATGTAGAAACCAAGAGATATTCCAACATGCAAATGATTGAAGAAATAAATTAGGTAAACAAAGAAGTCCTAGAATATAATCTCATCAAGTTGATCAAGTTAATCTCACTAACTAAAGACTTCTTTCATAAGACAAAATAGTGTTCGAAGATGGAAGTAATAACTCAGATTTGTGACTGTGAGATAGATTTGGACAAGATGCAGATAAGAAGATTGGATGAGATTATAAATGACTATGAGATATGGAAAGAGTATAGATACCAGATGCAACAACCAAAAACCTCTTTATAATTGTATTTGATAAATGAAAAATCTTTATTTTGATCATTTGTAATATTGAAAATTCCCAGTTTGGAATGTGAAATGAAAGGTCATAATTTTCCTTTGACACAATGACAGTTACAAAATGTGAACAACCTCCTCTTATTTTATAAAAGAGAGTGCTACAATGAAGGAGGGACTTTTTCCCTTTGTAAATGACAGATAATACTTTTACTTCAAAATTAATATAGAGAAAGAGGCATTAAAAAAATTCGTGATTGTGGTGAATGTATATGATACTCCTCTTTATGCATTTGTATTATAATAGAGTCTTACAAAAATATGTTGTATGAATTACTTCTTCAATTTCTTCTTAATTCTCTTGTTTTCATATGTTTCCTTATGAACAACTGTGATGTTATGAACACATATTGCAACTAATTGTGAATGTATTTGTAATATTATTGTATTTCATTTATCATTGGGACACATGGATGTTTCTAACCCTAATGGTATCATCTTTCATTGTATTCAATTTTAAGTAGCTTGCTCCCGATAAGGATAGATTAGAGTAGTTTAGAATCACATCTAGAATAGAGATATACAACATTAGTTAATTTAGTCTTAGATTTTAATTCATCTAAGAACATTATGTTCTCATATTCATATTTAGATTGTAATTTAGAGTTGCAACCAGGCCCAAATACTAGTTTGAAACTCCATCCCAAATGAGAGTAGGTCTAATTAGGTCCTTCCATCAAGTGTTATCCCTTACCTGCTTGATAGGACAATCTAGACTCATCAACACATGATTTGTCACATTTGATAAATGACCCCATTCTTTATGACCTGTTATGGCTATCCATACCTGCTAAGTTACCATATAACAAGATGAATTTTGATGGAAAGTGAGGAGAAGACCCATCCACACATATTATGACCTATCACCTATGGTGTTCATCTAACTCTCTAATGGATGACAGTGTTAGAATACATATTTTCCATAGATCCTTGATTTGAGGTGTCACAAATTTTACATATACCTTAAGGGTGTTTCCTTTTCTATCTTCAATAATTAGTTGGCCATGGCATTTTTGAAACACTTTCAATTTCCCATTATGTATGAGACCGGGACAAAGAAATTGACATCTTTGCATCAAGATACCTCAACCCACATCTCTGATCACATTCATGAGTGGGGGAGATGATGTAGGATGATCAAAAACAAAATTATTGACCAAATCCTCATGGAGTGGTTTACCAAATCCCTCTTACCACCCATCACCAAGGATGTTGCTATGCCATGGGTGGATTTCGAGGAACAAGTTATCTTACGTGCTCAACATTTAGACATGATATACTCTCAGTATAGAACACTATATGATATTATCCCACATTCTTTGAGGATGTCATCCTCATAGAATGAACCCAAAAACCCATGTGATGGTGTGTTTGGTTATATTTATAGTGCATATGTGGGCTAGTTGTGTCAAATTCACATTTCATCAAAACCACCAACTACTATTCCCTCCACCAAAACTTCTTAGGCTCTCATTCAAGCCTCCAAGGTGAATTTGATGCAATCCACATAACCAAAGAATCCTCAACAACCTAGGGGTAATAAGAAGAATAAAAATAAAAAATATAATAATGAACATGGAGTCCCTCAAGCCCAAAACAATACTGGGGGAGGCACGAAAGAGAAGACAAAAAACAGGTTTCCCTATAATATTTGTGGGGAAGACCATATTAGTCACTAGTGTCCCAATATGGATGAAATTAATTGCTAATTTTTCCAAAAAAAGGCTCCCCAACAACCCGTTGTGTTGACTCATCCATCCCCCCCCAATCACAAAAAATGGTTGCATCATATCCCACCCCTTCGCAAGTGGGAATGACATGTACTCCACGGTTTGAGGGGTCATCCTCAATTGTTAATATCCTCATGTGTGACCAGAAAATTCCTTTGCAGACTTGAGCATGCACCTATGATACTCCTTAGGTTGGTCCCATAAATCAAGATCAAGTCCCTTATTCCCATCCTAGTGGCCCTCTCGAGATAGAGAATCCATATTTTGAGACATTTCTTTTCCCACCAAAGGGTTTTCTTCAATGCACAATGCATAACCCGAATACTTTTGATGTTTGTAGCATAAAAAGGGTACTTGAACACAGATCTAAGTGTCTAGATGTGTGGAAGTTGTCCAAAGCCTTCTACCTTGATAATTTACTTTAATTAAAGGAATTATTAAAGTAAATTTCTTTTATTAATTGGTTGAGTTTTATTTAATGAAATTCTAAAATAGTTAGCATTAGTGAATTAAATATTATTCATTGATCTCAAGTGAGGTGAGAAGTAATATTAACCATCAATAAATTTGAAGCTTATGGTTAGGTCATAATTCAAGATTATAAAAGAAAGGCTAGGGTAAATAAGGAAGTGTGGTGATTTTCCATAGAGAGTATATAAGGACTTTTTCTCGAGATATTGAATAGGTGGAGAAGGACTTCCATCTAGATATTAGGTCAGGGAGAAGAGATAATAGAGACAACCAAAAGTGGGTTTCAACAGATTGGAGCCGCAACAATAAGGTCATGCCATACATTTTTTGTCATATATTCTTTATGCACATGTACATGGGTTTTAGTGGAGATAGATGCATACAAATGATTTTTCTTAAGGAAAGGTGTGTACATCTGAGGAAACGTGAAAGTTTGGGATTGTACTACAGACCAAGAGTTGCTAGGGTTTGCATGTGTTGTCTAAGGTTTTCTATATTTCTCTATGAGCCATTTTCTCAATAATGGAGCCCTTGTAATCTTTGAAGTTATTTGAATGATAAGATTAGTTGACGAGCATAATATATTTGTGTCTTGTGTATGATATTTTGGTTTCCTACATTGCTTTCACTATGTTTTTTTGAGCTGATTATTCCAACAAGTGTATTCTGTTTTGTGAGCTTCTAATATTATTTACAACAAGGAAATCACTAGATATTAAAGTACCTAGGTGTCAGAGTAAGGAAAATCAACATGGTATCATATTTGATGCTCTAAGAGGAAGTTAGATATTATATCCACAACACTTAATAACATATCTATCATATCTGCAAGGAGATCTTAGCATATCAATAACCAATAGTTAGACATCAAGGGTTGGATTTTAGGTAAACAATCATACTAAAGCAGATCTAGGGTTTGCAGTTGAACAAAGTTGTATGTGGGTTGCAGAAAGAACAGTTGCATACATACACGATTTTTCTTAAGGAAACTCATGTACATACATAGGTTTCAATGGTGATAGACGTGTACACCATTGTACTGGTCTATACAGGGGAAATTTCAACAGTAGGTTATTTGCAGGGTAGTTTATTATGTCTAATGAATGGAATCAGTAAGTCTGAGAGTTGAATATAGATTGAATGGAGTATCCAAATTCATATCTTAGAAATCAAGAGTTACTTTGGCTTTGAAGGAATATGAGATTTGGGAGTTAGTTGACAAAGTAGTTGTTCCACCGATAGATCCACTAGCTTTGGCATCTCATGAGAAGAAGGAAATTAATGTTTAGTAGTGTTGGGAAGGAAGTTTTGGGGAGGGAAATGTGAGAAAATACGAGGTACAAAGAAAAGGTGCAGTAAGGGAGAAGGAGGGAGAACAACAAGAAGAACAAGAAGATCAAGAAGATTAAGAAGATTAAGAAAAAGGAGATAAGAAAGAGGAGAAGACAAGGGACATAAAAGAACAACTAGTGCAAAGCCCAGGAAAACCAGCCAAGCATGAGTTGTATCCAACTCATAATGAGTTTTCACTAGCCAACAATGAGTTGTAACCAACTCACAATGAGGTGTCTAAAGACCCTGATCATATTGTATAAATATGTAAGGTGGGTCAGGAAATGAGGAGAGACACGGAGAGAGAGAATAGTATGGTGAGATTTCAGAGTGTAGAGCATTGTAAGGAAGATGAAAATGTGAGGAGAATTGTGTGATAATCATCCATTTTAGCGTAGAGTGCAATGAATAAACTTAAATATAATAAATAAGTTGACCTTTTGTAGATGTAGCCCATATTTGGGTGAACCACAGTAAACTTGTGTAGAATTGTATTCTTAGATGTTAATTCATGGCCTTAATGTGAATGTATGATTATCTTTAATTTTTTTGATGATACAATAGTGAAACGTAACCATGACTATATGTTTAACCACTAAATAACATGAATATGGGTATATGTGCATATATAAATAAGTAACGAGTCCAGGGTAACAAGGATCTAGTGCAGGAGAGGATCTTGTAGGTATGACAGAGCGGGTTTCCAATATTTTCTTCACTACTGCAGAATCTTGGTTCCTGCAATTCCCATAAAGATAACTAAAATGAGACTTCACATGCATGCAGGTGATACTGAAAGGGTCGGTGTTTGTAGGGTTTTGTTGGACTAAGTAACTTGAACCCATGGTCTTGAACCTACCTGTGTGCATGCCAACAAATGGTTATGTTGTCAGGGGAGGGAAATATAATAATCAAAGAGGATTTAATCAAGGAAACCAAGCAGGATTTGGTAGTGGTCGAGGTAGAGACAACTTTGGGAGAGGAGGAAGAGGCCCCATAATATGCTATAAATGTAACCAACTAGGACACCTAGCGCAGGATTTCCATAAACTCTGCACAACATGCACTTATTTTTGAGTGATAGAAAATGTGACAAAGGACTGTCCATAGTTTCTAGCAAACTGGAAATCTAGAGGTAATCAAAAGCATAACCCAAAAATTCAAAATATATCAGCCAAGATACAAGACGAAGGACCCAAAATAGCAGTTGTTACGTGTGGAGGAACCAAAACAGGGATAGATGCAACCGATATAAGGAAATGGGATGAACAATGAGTAAAGAAATCAACAATACCCATGCCGACATTTGACCCATGAGATGAAAAAGAGACCAATAAACAGACGAGGGATGAACTATTACAACAAGAGTGGGTAGCGTCAACATATTCTACACCACATATGATGGATATGCCTCCACTTGATGACCAGACCATGACCAAAGGATCATTGGAGAAGGTAAGTACGTTAGGAATTTTTTTGAAGAGTTTCCTAAAGTTGGTTGAGGATGAAAATGCATTTCATACATTATGCTCTATTATCGATCACTGCATAAAAGGAAAGGAAACCCATACTGAAAATAAAGTAGTGAACCAACTATTGTTCAAGAAAAAAACCAATGGAGAGTTTAGGTTCAATGCGTAGATTGGAGAATACGATATAGGCAATGTGATATAATACTTGGGATCCAATGTGAACATGTTACCTAAGAAGACATGGGAAATTATGGGGAAGCCCAAGATATTTTGGTCACCCATTCAAATGAGATTAGAAAATTCGTATAAAATAGTACCTATTGGCCAATTAACATGAATGCCTATGAATATAGATGGAGTGCGCAATGTCATAGATTTTGAAGTTATCGAGATTGTGGATGACAACCAACCATACCCAATGTTAATGGGACTAGAATGGGGCTTTGATAACCAAGGCATTATCAATCTGAAAAGGAGAAAGATGGTATTTAAAGTAGGAGAGATGAAATTTACTGTGCCATTAGGCCCAAAATAAGGAAGGAAGTACATAGAACCAATGAAGGGATATGAAATTTAAAACCTATATAACATGACTGCGAGGATGGATGACTATGTTAACCCCACTGTAGACGATGCATTGAGTTGGAGAAAAATCAATTCGTGTACATCAGACTCAGAAGAAGGTCTAGAAAATTGGTAGCAAAGGATGCATGAAGTCTCAACACAACGATGCACACACATGACCAAATAAGTACGTTGGATTAGAATAGAACTATGTGACACACATAAGTATTATGAGTTTAAAGATATAACAACATTTGTTCAGAAATTTGAGGCACAGGTACCAAAACAACAAAGGCTACTAGAAATGGACATTGTATTGAAGGCCACCCTAACTAGATGGTAGGAAACATACAAAGAAAACATAGAATTTTGGAAATAGTGTAGGAGACTAATACAAGTGAGATTCAATACTCATGTGGGAGACATGACACAGAAGTATACCAGGGAAGGAAACCCAACAAATTATGTTGCGTAGTGTGAAAAATCATGGAATTCGTTAACAAGGTAAGAATGGAAACACATGTTGATACATACCCTTGACACCATCCCAAAGAACTGGTACCTATAACTGGAGATGAGCAAAGAAACAACAGACTAGGATTACATACCTCAAATATTCCACATAACATTTACCTTTCAGAATGAGTCTCCCCTAATACATACAGTGCTACATGTGATTAAACAAAAAATATTCACCAAAGAAGAATCAATGGAAGTAATATATGTATGAAACACACACAATGTCTCTATGATTGCTCACAAGTTATTAGAATGTTACAATGTGACACGGGAGGATCAGGATGACAAAGATCCACATAGTATTCAAGTTTTGGAAATAGAGGGGGAATGAATAGTAGAGGGCCTAAAGATGGAATCCACAACCTACACACAACCAATCAATACACAAAAAGTAAATATTGGGACAGAGAAAAACCCTAAGTTTTCAAATATAGGAGATGACTGGGATAATGAAACTGTAGAAAAGATAGCATATCTACTTCATGAATGCCAATACCTATTCCCAACTACATTCTTAGAGATGAAAGGGATAGAGAGTGAGCTAGGGGAGATGAAAATCCCACTGAAACCGGGCATTAAACCAGTGAAATGGATACCCTACAGATTAAACCCAAGATATAAAGAAAAGGTAAAGGAGGAAATAGACTACATGATAAAATAAAGAGTCATCAAACCGGTTGAGGAATCAGAATCGATAAGTCCCATGGTGGTGCAGGCAATAAAACAAGGGGTATAGGAATCTGCATCGACTTGAGGAAATTGAATGATGCATTCCTGGATGATCCATTATCAACACCATTTACAGATGAAGTACTTGAAAATGTAGGCAGACGACAATCCTATTTGTTCACAGATGGTTTCTCAGGCTACCGTCAGATAAGAATTGCACAGGAAGATAGACATAAGACTACATTTGAGACAAAATGGGGATGTTTTCAATACACAATGATGTCATTTGGGTTAAAAAAATAACCTTTGGTATTTTCAAGAGTAGTTTTCGTAGTGTTTAAGGATTTTATTCATAAGTTTCTCGAAGTCTACTTGGATGACTGGACTATATTCAGGCTATGGGATCATGTTGAATTGATAAAATTGTTGTTGGATAAGTGTAGAAAACATCATATATCCTTAAACCTAAAGAGGTGTATTTTTTGTGCACCATTTGGAATATTATTGGGACACGAGGTATGCAAACAAGGTTTAATAGTTGATCCTACAAAGATTCTAGTTATTCTGTACTTACAACCACCCACATCAATCAAAAAATTGCACACAACATTGGATCACATAGGTTATTACATGAAATTTATTAAAGGATACACACAGATTACAACAACAATGGAAAAATTACTAAAAAAAGAAGAAAAGTTCTAGTGGAATGACGATTTTTAGAAAGGACCGGATACACTGAAAAAAGTTAGTAACTGTGTTGATATTAATTTTTCCAGACTGGAACAAGGAATTTCATGTACAAGTGGATGCATCATCAATAATATTAAGCACTATCTTGTCACAACCAGTTGAGGGAGACATAGATCACCCAATCACTTTTGTAAGAAGGACATTATCAACAGCAAGAAAAAACTATATTGCAATAGAACGTGAGGGATTAACTATGGTCTATGCACTACATAAGGTCATACACTACTTACTAGGATCACACTTTAGGATGTGCATAGACCATTCTGCGCTGAGATATTTGGTTAACAAGACAGTGTTGGGGGGAAGAATATGAATATGGCTCCTATTTTTCAAGGAATATGACGTTTAAGTATTAGTAAAACTAGGTAAACTCAATGCAGGACCAAATCACTTGTCACACATATTTTTGGGAGAAGACACAAGAAACATGGAAGATAGCTTTTCAGATGCACAATTATTTCCGGTTAAGATGGTGGATGATTATTTTTTAGACATTGTACAACTATTAATTACATGGATGGCCCCCTCATACATGACAGTTGCACAGAAAAAGCAGTTGGCAGTAAAGGTTGCGAACTACCAATTGATTGCAGGAGGCTTATATAAACTAGGTGTAGATGGAATATTGTGATGTTGTGTGGTCGAACACAAAATACCAATTATATTGGTAGAAGTGCATGACGGGATAGTAGGAGGACATTATGTAAGTAAATCCACTACAAAAAATATATTACAAGCATGACTATGGTGGCCTACACTCCACAAAGATGCAAATAAATACTATCAAACATGTGATGTTTTTCAAAGAGTCGGAAACCCCTCTAGAAAGGATGAGATTCCATTGAATATACAAGTTACATTATGTGATTTTGATAATTGGGACATAGTATTCATTGGACCAATCAACCCACCAACAAGAAGATCATGGGATAGGTACATCATTACGACAACAAAATATCTAACTCGATGGGAAGAAGCCACACCAGTTATGGATTGTAGCGCAGAAAATGCTACACAATTTTTGTTTGAGAATATAGTAACTCTATTTGGATGTCCAATAAAATTTATGAGTGATCAAGAGACACACTTAATCAATAAGACCATAAAAAATTTGACCAAATAATTCCAAATTCACCATCAGAAGAGTACGTTGTACCACCTACAGTCCAATGGCACAGTGGAAGCATTCAACAAAATCCTAGAGAATGCACTGGCAAAAATATGAAATGTAGGAAGAGATGATTGGGACTTAAGAGTCCCTTCTATATTATGGGCATACAAGACAACCACCAAAAAATTGATAGGGAAAATACCTTTCATGTTGGTATACGGGAAGGAGGAAGTAATGTCGATGGAGTTTATTGTACCAAGCCTACACATCGCAACTATTATGAATATTTTGGATTTAGGTGCAATACAGGAACGACTATCACAACTTGTACAACTTATAGAGGATATATTGTTCACAGGGTTTCACTAACAGGTTCAAAAGGAAAGGGAAAAATGATGGCATGATAGATACATTAAGTTGAAAAAATTCCAAGTAGGAGACTTGGTACTACTACTATATGACAACACAATTATGGAACACCCAGGGAAGTTCCATATGCATTGGTTAGGACCATATGTGATCAAGGAGGCCACAGAGGCAGGTGTTTCATAGTTGTAAACACTTAATGGGGAAGCATTGAAAGGAAGGGTGAATGATAGTCGACTAAAACTCTATCAAGAGGGTCGACAATATGCTCAATAGGAGGAACCGTGCAATGAGAGAGAGAGAGAGAGAGAGAGAGAGAGAGAGAGAGAGAGAGAGAGAGAACATAAAGAATGAAAATGGGAACCACGAAAAGAGGTGCAATTGCACCAATTAAGGATACCATACCAAAAATAAATAAAATACACAGTAGTAATTGCACTGTCCCACACGACGAGACCACTGAAAGTACAAAAAGGGAGGAAATGATAGTTAGTACAGGTAGATAAGAAAAATTCATAAAACAATCATCATAACAAGGAATAAAGTTTCCATAAGGCCAATTCATAAGGAAATCATAATGACAAGGAATGAAAGAAAAACATTGCCGATACGCATGATAGAGTGGCAATACACGACAAAAATCTAATAACAGAATTTCCAATAAAGAATGATTAATGCAAACACCTGTCACACTATTGGAAGACAAGACGATAGGGAAGGAAAAAACACAAGTGAAGAACTGGAAATAAGGTACAAAAACAACCAGAATCACCAAACGTAGGTTATTTTTAGTTAGTAGTATAGGCGAAACAGAGAGCACAGAGATAGAATGAGATCCAGATCTAGAACACTTGTCAAAGATTTCTTAACTACATAAATGGCTCCACCCAAAGCCACAGGAGAAGTAGCAGTTGTACCAAGGAGGAGTTGCAACATAGCTCTAGCAGCCAAAATAGAGATTAAGGAAACCCCTAGTGCATCCTCATCGGAGCCGAGGTTTCCTCATGGCTACATACTGCCTAGAAAGGATGACTCCCCACCAGTCACACTGCCGAAGGCTCCAGACTATACGTTGGTGACCCTAGACATTATAGAGGAAATCATCAGTGATGAAGACATGTTGGGGAAGCTACCTCAATTGAAATATTCATACCATGACATTATCGATCTGTCGAAGTTCCCTAAACTTGTGCCCCACCAGTACATGGAATTCAAAGTAGATCCACTCACACAGTAGAGCATAGTAGTACCCAAGGTTTGAGACAGAGGATTGGAGTGAGAAGGCCTACTCAACAAGTTTGACATCCCACACTTCAAACACAACAACAAAGTCAATGCATGCATTAAAATTCTATTATCCTACATGCATGGGGGCTACATGTGATTGGATAAGCCAATATCTATTGACACAGACTTGATAGCAAGAATCACTGGGATTCCAACACAAAGGAAGACCCTACTCCTCCATTCGCAAACAAAAATAAAGACAAAGCACTATCATAGGCTATGCGAGAGAAGTTTCACATGGTTATAGGGGTGTGTGACCTAGATGTACCAAGTATATGCAACCCAACCATTCGGATAGTGGCATAGATTTTAGAATACAAGTTGCTATAGAAGTTAAGGAAGGATAAAGTACCAACAAGGGTAATAGTTGCGAAAGAAAAATGTGTATAAGGAACTACAATGAGTTGGGAACCATTCCTATTGAAGCAGTTCGTACTGGACTACGTAGAAGCCCAAGATTTGGGAATGTAGTTTCACTACCCCTAGCTCTTGATTTTGATTTCCTTCATAGCATGGGGAGTGCCGAAGGATGTGCATTTATTAGGGATGAGAGGGAATCCATGCGTAGCAACAAAGTACCATAATTTATGGTATTCAACAAACAAGAGGAGACAAATGGACAACAACATAGAATTCTTCCTCTATGTTGAAATGATTTGACAGTGTATAGGCAACACACAATGCATGTCACCATAGATGGTGGAGGCATATGGACTAGTTATGGATTTCCACGTAGACAAGAATCACTTGTATATTAAAGGAAATAAGGATCCAAGGGAGGAGTGGGTCCAAACAAAGTACAAGATAACAAAAGAATACATCCAACTGGTCATGTAGGATTGGGAACCAGACTGTAAGGTCCCAACACAAGGGGATGCGACATTGAAATAAGGGAACACTGAGGCGACACAATGCACATATATAGAGATGGAACCTCCAAAAAATGGTGTATAAGAGACCAATCGATGAAATGGAATAGAGGAGGCCAGAAACAAAACCAACAGACCAAACTCCACAACCCACGATTAGGACAAGGAAGAAATGACAGGACCAAAGAACAAGTCCATCTGCATGGAAGAAGAAAAAGGCCCAAAATACATCCATCCTTCTACACAATAGTAGACAAATACATGGATATAATTGGATATTGACTAAGGGATTCCATGGAGGAAGTCCTCAAAGAGACCAAACATAAACATGAAGAAATACAAATGAAAGTGTAGGACCAATTTCTGATGTTACAATAGTTATTGGAAACAGTCCAACTCGCACCTGCTCAAGGATACAACACAGGCCAAGAAGGAATAATAGAGGAAGTAAGAACTGCAGTATCAACACAACTGACAGTAGAGCAGAGAGTGATCAATATCCCAGTAGAGACAATTGGGTTACCCAACCTTGAAGTACAAGAGAAGCTACAAGGACTAAGTCACACAAACCTAGTCGTGTCACAAATGCCTACAAAATTATTACAGGGTTTACACACAGGGATCACGCAAGAACTATGTCTATGAGTAGACACTGTATCTAGTGAATTAGGTAAATTATAATCCAAGAAGATAAAACTAAAAAATAAATGTTCCACTATAGTACAGGAAAAGTGTGTGGTAGAACAACCAGTGGAATTTGCAGTAAAAGAGAAGAGCGGGGCTAAAGGAAAGGAAGAGAAAGTATTGAGAGAAATGAGTGAGGAAGAATTCAAGGCTGAGAAATCCTTGAAAATGAAGGGCAAGGAAGAATCAAAGGCCGAAAACACTTTGAAGGAAAAATATGAAGTTGAACGATTGGCACAAAAAATCCAAGTGACAATCCAGAACCTATACAAAGAAGTCCTAGAAGTACCATTAGTAGTAGAGGCCATAGTAGAAGAGTAGGTATCCAAGATAAGAATAGTCATCGAGGGAATTCTTAACAATATCAATGAGCTAGAACTACACACACTTCTAGGGACACCACCATAAGAAAGAGAACAAAGGGAAAGGATGGCTCAGACCTCGGTGGAAAGGATCAAAATCTTGGAACAAGAAGTCATAAAGATGTGTGATGAAGGAATATGAATTTGGACAGATCTTACTACCAACCTAGAGATGCAACCATTGTAAGAGAAAATAAGGACTATATAGGAACAGACACATCTAGCCAATGCGTGCATATATACTCTACCACCAACAGAAAGAATGTTAGCAATTTAACAGGAAATTGCATAATGTAGTGGAACAGATGAAGGATGAACAAAGGAATATCACATAGAAACTAAAACCATTATAGGACAAAGCCCTTGGGGTACTAGAAGGATTATCTACTACACAAATCACTATGACACTAGTGGAGAAAGACACTAAAGCCAAACTCACTATTTTGATAGTGCAAACAATGGAGGAAATATTGAACAAGGAAGTAAAATTAATAGTAGCAGTACAAACAACGAAGACCACCCTCCAAAAATTTATTGAGGCATGGAGGAGTGTGAAACAACATGCCTAAGTGGCTCGAGACGAGCCACAAGTGAGTGTTGGGGGCCTATTGGGCATGCCTTTTTGGGGAGGGAATTGTGAGAAAAGACGAGGTACAGAGAAAAGGTGTAGTAAGAGAAAAGTAAGGAGAAGAAAAAGAAGATAAAGAAGATCAAGAATATCAAGAAGATCAAGAAGACCAAGAAATAAGAGAGAAGAGGAGAAGACGAGGAAGAAGAAATAAAATCTAGCACAAAACCTGGGAAAACTAGTTGGGCATGAGTTGTATCTAGCTCATAGTGAGTTTTCACTAGCCGAGCATGAGTTGTATCCAACCCATAATGAGTTGTCACCAACTGAGCATGAGTTGTAACCAACTCACAATGAGGTGTCTAAAGTCCCTGATCATAATGTATAATTATGTAAGGGGTGTCAGGAAATGAGGAGAGAGAGAGAGAGAGAGAGAGAGAGAGAGAGAGAGAGAGAAAGATAGTAGTATGGTGAGAGTTTAGAGTGCAGAGCATTGTAAGGAAGATGTATATGTGAGGATAATTGAGTGCTAAGCATCCATTGTAGCACATAGCGCAACCAAGACACTTAAATATAATAAAGAAGATGATATTTTGTGGACGTATCCCAGAGTTGGGTGAACCATGGTAAACCTCTGTAGAATTGTATTCTTAGATGTTAATTCATAGCCTTAATGTGAATGTATGATTATCTTTAATGTTGTTGATGACATAGTAGTGTGTAGTAACCATGACTGTATGTTTAACCACTAAATAACATGAATATGGGTATACGAGCATATATAACTAAGTAATGAGTCCAAGGTAACAAGGATCTAGTGCGGGAGAGGATACTGTAGGTATGATAAAGTGGGTTTCCAATGTTTCCTCTACCACTGCAGAATATTGGTTCCTGCAATTCCCATAAAGATACCTCAGGTGAAACTTCACCTGCATGCAGGTGATGCTGAAAGGGCCGATGTCTGTAGGGTTTTGTTGGACTAAGTAACTTGAACCCAGGGTCTTGAACCTACCTATGTATGTGCCAAAAAATGAGTAATATTGGATTTAGTGAAGGATAATCTAATTCCTCACTTATCCATGAAGAAGATGACCAAAGATATGTTTGATTCCCAGAAGGATTATTGCAAAGAACTAACATGAATAGGAATATAGTATTTTAGAAGTAAATTCAAATATGTGCAGATGTCTAGATTTGACAATGTTACCAACTACTTCTTATGGATCACTCGGGCATGTGATAAACTTACAACTATAGGGGATAAAATTGACAATGTAGAGCTCGTTAAATTGGAATTGAAAGGTTTTCCCAAGTGATGGAGGAACATCACATATAGGGAAGAAGAAGGACTTGAGAAAAAAAAAATTCTTCTCATGTCATAAGAATGTAAATTGTGCATCTCAATGTCTAGAGAAGAAGAAGGGAAGAGGAAAGACATAAACACCAACATCAACAAATATGCAACTAGATGAGTTTGCAGTGAATTTTGAGAAGGATTTCTCACTAGTTTCTTGCCTTTCTACCTACACAACTACCTAGAGTGCATGGTATTTGGACAGTGGTGCATCTCGTCATATGAAAAAAGAACATGAGCTATTTAGCATTCCGATGGAGAGGGACTTAGGGATCCATGTAGAGCTTGGTGATGATGTCAAGTATGCAGTGAAGGGAGAGGAAATAGTTTTGTTCCAACTTGATTCAGGAGGTTCGTTTAATTCCCATGATGTGTTTTATGTTCCAAGACTAAAGAATAACTTTCTCTCAGCTTCAAATATGTAGGATAGGATTTTTTTCATCACTTTTTAGAGAGGGAAGGTACTCATATGTTCAAACAAAACTAGCCTAGACACAATAGTGGTTATTGGGGTTAGAAAGGGAACTTTATATAGGTTACAGGGAAATATTGTTTAGGATTTAGTACATGAAAATGAAAACCTGTGTGAGATATGGTACAGGAGGTTAGGGCACCTACACTATAGGGAATTTCTGATTCTGAATAGGAGTTTTATAGATCTTCCAGAATTTAGTGTTAAGTAGGAGGTAGTGTGCAGAGGGTGTGCACTTAGAAAGAATGCCAAGGATGATTTTCCAAGAAGAGAGAGTAGGTACAAGGGGATCTTGGATCTTATACATTAATACGTGAGTGGGCTGATGTTAGAAGAAAAAGTGTAAGGAGAATCATACTATGTGTTGTTCAATGATTAATTTTCTAGGAAAACTTGGATCTTTTTTATGAAGACCAAGGATGAGGTATTTAGTCAGTTTCAGGAGTTCAGTGCTCAGGTGGAGAACTAGACAAGAAAGAAGATCAAGGTCTCAAGGTTAGATAATGGGGGAGATTACACCTCCAATGAATTCAAGGAGGCAGGGATTAGGAGGGAGTTGATAGTCTCATACAACCTTGCGAAGATTAGGGTTGCAAAGAGAAAGAATCGATCCATCAACGATTCTTCCAGGGATATGATACATGAACATGAGTTGCCTATGTGTTTTTGGGTAGAGGCGTGTAACATGGAAATATATGTGCAGAACATGAGTACTCATAGGATGTTGGGGGACAAGAATCAGAAGGAGGAATTATCATGGATTAATCCAGAGATAGGACATTTGAGGCTCTTTGGTTTTCTAGTATACATCCATGTGGATGTGGAGAAGAGGAAGAAGTGTGAGCCTTCAGGACATAAGGGTATATTTGTGGGGTGAAATTATACCTCAAAGGATTATACGATCTTCATTCTATCATAGAATAATAAAGTTGTGAGTAGAGATGTTAAGTTAGAGGATAACTTGGCATCTAGGAAATATTAGGAGTCATAAGCAGTGATAAAGGATGAGGAGCAGGAGGCTCCGAAAAATGAGCAGTGGTTAGCAGCTTCCAGTTCAAAGAGCCATACTTCAAGTGGAGAGGAGGATTTGGCCCCTTCCAATTTTGTTAAGAGACCTAGGTGGCTATTGCAGACATTAATGGATGTTGGTGAGGCTTCTAAGGGTGCAGTCAAACAGAGTAGGCCTTCGAAGAATTTTTTGAACTATGAAACTTATGAGTAGCGTCATTGATGTTGAGCCTTCCAATTTTTGAGGAAGAAACAAATCAACATGTTTGGAAGGATGCCATTTGTTGATGCTTTTAATGGAATCATGACCAAATTATGCAAAGTATTGCAAAATTATATTTTGTCTCCATTTTTTGACTTCACCTTTACTCTTGCAATCAATTTTTTTTTCCATATTAATCACTTTGAAATACTTTTGTGTTGTTTTGAACAAAGAAAAAAGGGGGTCATGTCCTAAGAAAACCATATATACATCTCTTGCATGGTGTGAAGGCTAACTCATATTTTTATTAAAGTTGTGAAAATGGAAAYAATATGAAAATGGAAAACATATATAAGGTTGGCATTATATTACAATTTGCATTGTATTGGGCACATTTGTTTATAAACATGTGATTAAGGTGTGATGGACTTCACGAATCCTAGGTATGGCTAAATAACACGATGGTATATTGTTTGCAAACAATATAAAGGTTTTTATATACATTGTATAAATGATATAAGGTTCATTTGATACATTGAAAACGCCATATATGACGATACTGCAAAACCTACCATTATATTGTTGAATACAACAATTTTGATTTAATGCTTTAACATATGGCTAGCACACATGGATGGAATAGACGTATAGAGTGGGGATATTTCAATAGTAGGTTATTTGTAGGGTGGTTTATTAGGTCTAAGGGATGACATAAACAATTATGAGATTTGAAGACAGATTGGATGCGGTATCCAACTTCCTATATTTGAAAGAAAGAGTTACTTTGGATTTGAAGGAATATGATCTTTGGAAGTTAGTGGAAAAAGTAGTTGTTCCACCAATAGATCCACTAGCTTTGGAAACTTATGAGAAGAAGGTGATTAATGTTTAATGGGTGATATTGGATTCAATGAAGGATAATCTAATTTTTCACTTATCCATGAAGAATATGACCGAAGATATGTTTGATTTCCCAAAAGGATTATTCTAGAGAACTAACATGAATAGATATACGGTCTTAAGAAATAAAGTTAGATATGTGAAAATGTCTATATTTGAAAATGTTACCGGCTATTTCATGAGGATCACTCAATTATGTGATAAACTTGTAGCTATAAGGGAGAAATTCGAAAATGAGAACTCGTTAATGTGGCATTGAATAGTTTTCCCAAGTGATGGAGGAACATTACAACTAGGGAAGAAGAAGGACTTAAGTAAAATCAAGTGATTCTCATGTCATAAGAATGGAAATTATGCATCTCAGTGTTGGTTGTGGAGCCTAATTATCTTCCTGATTTAGAGGTCTTTGTTTTTAGCCATGTTTATACCCCATGAAGACTGTACACCCAGGAAGACTATATACCCCTCCACACAGGGGGGGGTTGCAGGGGGGCTTTCCCCCCCTACGGGATTTGGGTAACTCATCCCCCCAGCTAGGGGGTCCGTGGGAAAGCGGGCCCCTGGAAAGGGTTCAAGGGATAGCGTTCCCCGATGGGGGTTTGGTGGTGAAGCCCCCAAAGTAAAAATTATCTTGTAAATGTATATTTTAATTTCATAGTAAATCTGGATCGTTCATTATAAGGTCGCAGATCTGAAGGTAGAAGTTATGTTATGGTTTTTTTCCCTAGAAGGAAACCCTATTTTATGAGGGAATTGTATTGCGGCTATTTATCATTGTGAATATTATATTATGAGAGAGGATACCGTAAGAGAAAGAAGAGGAAGTTACATCGGGTGTTTTATAGGTTGTATCCCTTAATTGTTTTGATAATAATAAATGAAGGACCTGGAAATTTCTTTGGTGGACGTAGCCCACACTAGGTGAACCACATATATCTGTGTCTCTATTTTATTGTGTATGTTATGTGTTTTATTTCCGGATTTTTCTTATTTTATTGCTCCATGATCCTATTTTTCTAACAACTGGTATTAGAGAGAAATGTAACTCGTAGGAAAAGAGGGTTCCTGGTTCGAGTGGGAGCAATGGCGAAAGATGGGAATTTTAGGGTGGAGAAATTTAATGGAAAAAAACTACCAATTAGGGAAGATGCAGATGGAAGATTATTTATATCAGAAGGATTTATTCCTACCATTGGGTGGAATAACAAAGAATTCAATGACCATGAAGGACAAAGAATGGGAGGTTCTTCACAAAAAGGCACTAGGAACGATACAGATGAGCCTGACAGCATTGGTGGCTTTTAATATTTTGAAAGAAAATAAAATGAAGGAGCTCATGGATGCATTGGATAAATTGTATGAAAAACCCTCGGTGTCCAATAAGGTATTTCTAATAAATATATTATTTAATATGAAGATGTCATAAGTTAGGTCTGTTGCAGATCATTTAAATGAATTTAATACGGTTACTAATTAACTAAGTTCTGTAAAAGTGGACTTTGATGATGAAGTCAGGGCTCTTCTAATCTTGTGCTCATTGCCAGGAAGTAACTCTATATCTAGTTCAAACACTTTAAAATTTGATGATGTTGTTGGCGTTATCCTTAATGAGGAAATGCGATGGAAAAGAATAGGTGAGACATTAGGTAATGCGTTAATCATGGAGAACAAGGGAAGACAAAAGGATAGAGGAAAGGGCTCCGGGAACCACAAGAATTCTAGGAAGGGAAGATCCAAATCTAGACTGGGAAAGATAGAGTGTTGGAATTGTGGGAAGAAAGGACCTCTGAAGAAAGACTACAAAGCTCCAAAGAAACAAAGAGATGGACAATAGGAGAAAAATCGGGAAGCAAATGTAACAGGTGATGTGTTACAAGATGCTTTGATTCTTTTTGTAGATAATATTTATGAGTCTTGGGTAGTAGATTCAAGGGGCTTCATTTCATGCCACACCCCATAGGAAACATTTTCTAGATTATGTCCAAGGTGATTTTGGATAGGTTCATTTGGGTGATGATGCACGATGCAAAATTGTTGGAATGGGAAAGGTAAAAATGAAACAAAGGAATGGAAACCAATGGTTGTTGAAAGAGGTAAGACATGTTTCAGATCTAAGGAAAAATATAATTTCAACAGGGTAGTTGGCAAGTGAAGTTTGTATATCTATATTTACAGATAATTCATGGAAGGTCACCAAAGGATCATTAATGATAGCAAAAGGAGAGAAGGTAGGTACATTGTATTTATGTATTGGTAATATTGATTCTTCTATCTCTTTATATTCTATAGGAGTGTATACAACACTTCGGCATCATATGCTTGGACACATGAGTGAGAAAGGGATGCAAATACTTCACAAAATAAATTTGTCGCCAGATCTTAAGCAAATTGATTTGGATTTCTATGAGCATTGTGTTTATGGAAAATAGAAGAGAGTCATATTTCTCAGAGTCGGAAAAGAAAAGAAGAGTGAAAGGTTAGATCTTGTGCATACAAATGTACAGGGAACGTATCAGGTATCATCTCTTGGTGGATCTCATTATTATGTTACTTTTATTGATGATGCAACTAGAAAAACTTGTGTTTATTGCATTCGACAAAAATATGATGTTTTTTATCGTTTTAAGAAATGGAAAGCTTTGGTTGAGAATGAGACAAGAAAAAGGTTGAAGTGTCTCAGATCAGAAAATGGAGGTGAATATTGCAGAAAGGAGTTTGATGATTATTGTTCATACCATGAGTTTCATAGAGAGAAGACAATTCCAGGAACACGACAAGAAAATGGTCTGTCAGAAAGGATGAACATGACAATCATGGAGTGTGCAAGGAGTATGAGATTGCTTGCTAGGTTTCCCTTACAATTATGGGAAGATGTTGTAGATACTGTTGTTTACTTAATAAATAGAGGACCTTTAATCTCTTTTAATGGTGGAATTCTAGAGGAGGAATGGATAGGTAAAAAGGTAAACTATTATTTTTTGAAGACTTTTGATTGTGAAGCATTTGTCCATATTGATAAAGAAAATAAACCAAATCTTGAGGAACAATCCAAGAAGTGCACCTTTATTGGATACGGTGTTAATGATTTTGGTTATTGCTTATGGGATTATGAAAATTAAAAAATCATTAGGAGTATAGATTTCATATTCAATGAGAAGATCATGTACAAAGATCAATTGGAGGGAAAGATACAAGAAATAGATAAACTAGAATACACAATGCTTGATGAGATCACTGAAAAACAAATTCCAAAGGTACCAAAAAATGAAAATGTAAAACAATAGGAGCAACAGGTACCTCAAACTCCTGCAAGTGTTGTTAGAATATTTACCAAGTTAATTAGACCCCATGAATGATACTCGCCTTCATTGTATTATTATTGTTGACTGATTATGGTGAACTAGAATGTTATGAAGAGGCAATGTAGGTAGACACTAAAAATAAGTAGGAGAAAGGCATGAAGGAGGAAATGGATTCTGTGGTAAATAACTAGACTTGGTACTTGGTTCAGTTGCCTACAGGAAAAAGAGCATTGCAAAATAAATGGGTTTACAAGT
This sequence comes from Picea mariana, assembly GCA_032191745.1. NCBI lineage: Eukaryota > Viridiplantae > Streptophyta > Pinopsida > Pinales > Pinaceae > Picea > Picea mariana. Next base: position 125,935 of record JASDQU010104009.1, on the reverse strand, counting down.
TGAAGGAAGAAGATGGAGAAAAAAAGAGGTACAAGGCTAGGCTTGTTGTAAAGGGGTTTTCACAAAAGAAAGGTACATATTTTGGTGAAATATTTTCTCATATTGTTAAGATGACTTCAAGTAGGACTATTTTAAGTCTTGTGGTAGTAGAAGATTTGCATCTTGAATAGTTAGATGTAAAGGCATCTTTTCTCCATGGGGATTTGGAGGAAGAGATTTTATATGCAGCAGCCATAGGGGTATGAGGTCAATGGGAAGGAAAATTTGGTATGCAGGTTGAAGAAGAGCTTGTATGGCCTAAAGAAAGCTCCAAGGCAGTGGTATTTGAATTTGATAGGTTTATGACAGAACAAGGTTCTAGTAGATGTCATTTTGATCACTGTGTTTATTTTAAAAGGCTAGAAAATGGAAGCTATATTATCTTGTTATTGTATGTAGATGACATTCCTTTTGTAGGGTCTAATATGCATGATATACATGTGCTCAAGAATAAATTAGCTAATTCATTTACGATGAAGGATTTGGGTGCTGTAAAGAAAATCCTTGGTATGAGAATAAAAAGAGACAAGAAAAATCGCAAATTGACATTGTCTTAGGGTGAGTACATAGAGAAGGTGTTGGAGAGGTTTAGAATGCAGAATGAAAAACTAGTTAGTACATCTTTGGCCAACCATTTCAAATTAACTAAGGAAATGTGTCCCAAGAAACAGGAGGAGATAAAACACATGTCCAGGGTCCCTTATTCACTAGCAATTGCCAACTTGATGTATGCGATAGTTTGCACAAGACCAAATATTGCACATGCAGTGGGAGTTGTGAGCAGGTATATGAAAAATCCAAGTAAAGAATGTTGGGAGGAAGTAAAGTGGATTCTTAGGTATTTGAGAAGTATTGCTACTCATGCATTATGTTTTGGAGTTTCAGACAATGTTCTACAGGGATATGTTGATTCAAATATGACAGGTGATAAATATAGCAGGAGGAGCACCACAGGGTATGTTTTTAATGTAGGTGGAACAACAATAAGTTGGATTTCGAAACTGCAAAAGGTTTTTGCACTTTCAACAAAAGAAGCAGAGTATGTTGTTGCTACATAAGCTAGTAAAGAAATGATTTGGTTACATAGGTTTATGGAGGAATTGAGAAAGAAGCAAGAGAATAGTAGGATGTACTATGACAATGAGAGTGCCATTCATATTGCAAAAAATAATCCTTCCATTCGAAGACTAAGCATATATAGCTTAGGTACCATTTCATACGATCTGTCTTGGAAGATGGACATTTGAAGTTGGAAAAGATACACACTAGCCATAATCTTGCAGACATGTTAACAAAGGGAGTAACCAAGGAGAAACTAAGTTCCTGCTCAGTTTCAGTTGGTCTTCAAGCATGAAGGTGAAGATGAGAAATTTTCTAGGTCCAAGGTGGATCATAGTCCAGCAAGTACAACAATTTTGGAGTTGTTGTGATTAATATCCAAGTGGGAGATTGTTGGTTGTGGAGCCTGATTATCTTCCTGATTCAAAGGTATTTGTGTTCAACCATGTTTATACCCCATGAATAATGTAAACTCCTCCACACGGGGGGATTCCCCCCCCTGTAGGGTCTGGGGGGATCATCCCCTCGACTGGGGGGTCCAGGGGCAAGCGGGCCCCCAACGGGGGTTTGGGGGACAACGTTCCCTGATGGGGGTTCAGGGGAGAAGCCCTCGAGGGAAAAAAATGTCTTGTAAATGTATATTAAAATTTCATAGTAAATATGAATCATTCATTATAAGGTTGCAAATATGACAGTATGTAACAACCCTAAGTAATTAATCAATTGTCATGATTTAAATAATTGTTTAACGTATATTTTTTTAATTAATTAATTAATTAATGTATATTAGTATATTAGTTGAATGTATATTGGTTTAATTAATTAATTAATTAATTTCATGACTAAATATCTGTTTAATAAAATCCATCTTAATAAATTATTAATTATTATTTTGTATCGGAAGATCAACTCATTAATGAAAAGGGGATAAGGTGGTTGACACCTAATTGAGGGAGGGTAGTTGAGAATTAAATGAAGGAAGAAGGCGGTGAATGAGGGGAGGGGAGGATAAGGCAAGGGAGGAGCATTATTTTTGGGGGGAGGGTTGTATTACTGGCGGGCTTTGAGGATGTTTTGGTTGTTTTGTTGAGGAGCTTGTTATGGTTTTGCTAAGGGGCTTGTTGGAGGTCTATCACAAGGGGCACCGGGGTTGCTGGGGATTTTGGGCTCGGGGGGGTAGGAAACCGCAAGGGTTCCTAGAGCTAGGGAGCCAGAGAGGCTCTGTTCCTAGCTGGCTGGGAGGAAAAGATTCAGTTTTCAGGCAGTTTCAAGCAGTCTTCAAGTAATTAGCAACAACAGGAAAGAAAAGGACAAACTTCTTCTTCAAGAGGTATTTTACCAGTATTAATTTTGTCTGAATGAAAGATATAGTACTAATTTTGTCTGAATGAAAGTTTTGATATGTACCTATGTATTGAAATTGTGTAATATGCTGAGTAATCTCTTTTGTGACTATTTTGGACTGTATAAAATGAGAATTTAATATTTAGCTGGTTAATTTGCTAGAACTTCAACATAAATTAGTTAGATTTGTTGTAATGCAAACATAAATAGAAATTTGATGTCGTGTTCAAGAAAGGAAAATTAATTTAGATTACAAATTTATCATTTAACTTTGAAGCCTTAGTAAAGGGCCTTACACAATAGAAGTTATGTTAGGGTTTTTTTCCCTTGAAGGAAACCCTCTTTTATGAGGGAATTGTATTGCGGCTATGTATCATTGCGAATATTGTATTCTGAGAGAGGATATTGTGAGAGAAAGAAGAGGATGTTACAACAGGTGTGTTGTAGGTTGTATCCCTTCATTTGTTGGATAATAATAAAGGAATGACCTAGAAATTTCTCTGGTGGACATAGCCCACAATGGGTGAACCACGTATATCCGTTTCTCTATTATATTGTGTATCTTCTGTGTTTTATTTCTGTATTTGTATTATTTTACTGCTTCATGATCCTATTTTTATAACACTCAGTGTCTGGAGAAGAATAAGGGAAGAGGAAAGATGCAAACAAAAACATCAATAGAGATGCAACTAGATGAGTTTGTAGTGAAGTTTGAGAAGGATTTCTCACTAGTTTCTTTCCTTTCTACTAGCACAACTACCAAGAATGCATGGTATTTGGACATCGATGCATCTCGTCATATGACAAAATCACGGGAGATATTTAGCAGTCTGATGGAGAGGGACTTAGGGATCCATGTAGAGCTTGGTGATGATGCTAAGTATGCAGTGAAGGGAGAGGGAATAGTTTTGTTCCAGCTTGATTTGGGAGGTTTGTTTGATGCCCATGATGTGATTTATGTGCCAAGACTAAATAATAACTTTCTCTCAATATCAACTATGGAGGATGGGGGTTTTGTCATCACTTTTCAGGGAGGGAAGGTACTCATATGTCCAAATAAAACTAGCCTAGACACAATAACGATTATTGCGATTAGAGAGGGAAATTTATATAGGTTGCAGGCAAAGCTTGTTTAGGATTTGGTACATGACAATGACAACTTGTGTAAGCTATGGCACAAGAGGTTGGGACACATGCATTATAGGGCGTTTTAAATTCTAAATAGGATTTTTACAAATCTTCTAGAGTTTAGTATTAAGTAGGAGGGAGTGTGCAAAGGGTGTGCACTTGGCAAGAATGCCAAGGCTGCTTTTCCAAGAAGCAAGAGTAGGTCCAAGGTTATCTAGATCCTATAAATTCATATGTGAGTGGGTCGATGTTAGTAGAAAAAGTGTAAGGAGAATCATACTATGTGATGCTCAATGATGACTTTTCTAGGAAAACATGGATCTTATTTATGAATACCAAGGATGAGGTCTTCAGTCAGTTTCAGGAGTTTAGGGCTCAGGTGGAGAAATAGACAGGAAAGAAGATCAAGGTCTCGAGTTGAGATAATGGGAGAGAGTAAACCTCTAATGAATTCAAGGATTTTTGCAAAGAGGCATGGATCAAGAGGGAGTTGACAGTCTCATACAACCCTAAGTAGATTGGGGTTATAGAGAGAAAGAATCAGTCCATCATCGAAACTTCCAGGGATATGATACATGAAGAAGAGTTGCCTATGATTTTTTTGGTAGAGGCGTGTAACATGGAAATATATGTGTAAAATAGGAGTCCTCATAGGATATTGGGGGACAAGACTCTAGAGGAGGAATTCTCAAGGGTGAAGCCAGAGATAGGAAATTTGAGGCTCTTTAGTTGTCCACTATACATCCATGTGCTTGTGGAGAAGAGGAAGAAGTGTGAGCCTTCAAGACATAAGGGTATATTTGTGGGGTACAATTATACCTCAAAGGCTTACATGATCTTCATACCAACGTAGCATAAGAAAGTTGTGAGAAAAGATGTTAAGTTAGAGGAGAACTTGGCATCTAGGAAATCTTAGGAGTCATCAGTAGTGATAAAGGATGAGGAGCAGGAAGCTACGAAAAATGAGCAACGATCAACAACTTCCAATTCAGGGAGTCATACTTCGGGTGGAGAGGAGGATTTGGCCCCTTCCAATTCTGTTAAGAGACCCAGGTGGCTATTGTAGACATTGAGGGATGCTAGTTAGGTTCCTAGGAGTGCAATCAGATAGAGTAGGCCTTCGAAGAAGTTTCTGAACTATATGACGCTTATGAGTAGCATCATTGATGTTGAGCCTTTTAGTTTTGAGGAAGAAATAGATCAATAGGTTTGGTAGGATGTGTTAAGCCCTAAAATTGGCTCATTACCCCTTAATTGGGGCATATTATATTAGTAATGTTATTTTATTTATGTCGGCTTTAGGCCATTAGTTGTAATTATACCTCCTAGTCTCCTATATATACCAAGGAGACATTTTCATTTTGAATCATCTTGTACTTGAACATTTAAGTGGTGTTAAAAGAGGTTGCCCCCTCGAAGAGGCTTATTATCTAAAATTATCTCTTTTTCAAGGCGTTGAGTACTTTTTCTAAAGTTTTTCTATGCTATATTGATATTTGGTTCTTAACAGGATGCCATGTGTTGATGCTTTTAATGGCATCATGACCAAANTAGTAATGTTATTTTATTTATGTCGGCTTTAGGCCATTAGTTGTAATTATACCTCCTAGTCTCCTATATATACCAAGGAGACATTTTCATTTTGAATCATCTTGTACTTGAACATTTAAGTGGTGTTAAAGGAGGTTGCCCCCTCAAAGAGGCTTATTATATAAAATTATCTCTTTTTCAAGGCGTTGAGTACTTTTTCTGAGGTTTTTCTATGCTATATTGATATTTGGTTCTTAACAGGATGCCATGTGTTGATGCTTTTAATGGCATCATGACCAGATTCTACAAAGTATTTCGAAATTATATTTTGTCTTTTTTAACTTCACCTTTACTCTCGCAATCATTTTTTTCCCATATCAATTGCTTTGATATACCTTTGTGTTGTTTTGAACAAATAAAAAAGGGGGTTATGTCCTAAGAAAACCATATATACATTTCTAGCAAGGTGTGAAGGTTGACTCAATTTTTTTTTTAAAATTGTGCAAGTGGAAATGATATGCAAATGGAAAAAATTTATAAGGTTGGCATTATATTACAATTTGCATTGTATTGGGGACATTTCTTTACAAACATGAGATTAAGGCGTGATGGACTTCATGAATTTTAGGTATGATTTAACAAAATGGTGGTTTATTGTTTGAAAACAATACAAAAGTTGTTATATACCTTGTATAAAATTATATAAGGTTCATTTGATACGTTGCAAACACCATATATGATGATATTGGCAAACCTAACATTATATTATTGAATGCAACAATTTTGATTTAATGCGTTAACATATGGCTAGCACGCATGGATGGAATAGATGTATGGAGTGGGAATATGGTTAGTTGTTGACAACGTCTATGCCTTGGTCTTCTTTGAGATTCTTAGCTGACCATTCCCCTACCTTTCACCTTACTCAACTATCCTAAAATTCTTATCATTGAAAATACTTTCTTTCCCACTCTTCTCTATGTTTGTGTTTAATGGGTCTTGAAAAAATCTCATTGTTTTCACCCTAACCAATTTCGAGCCCAACTTTTGGTTACACTCTCATAAGCTCTCTCCGTTGAATTGGTTTCACCCACATGAGTATATTTTAATTTATGAATAGTTTGTGATTTAAATCTATGGAAAAAGATATGCGCTCATCCTTCCATACCATCTGGAGATTTTGTCACGATTCATCATTTCTAAGAAAGGAAACCCATCTCCAATTTGAAAAGTAATTGTGTATTTACATATACATTTGGCACTGTATGTTAATATATTGGTGAAAAATGGTGGCTCAATTTTTTTAATCCGTGTGTGTAATTCATACAGAAGACATTGTGACCACGTAATTCATACATAAGACATTTTTTTAATCTTTGTGACCACGCATTGATAGTTAGTTAACATTTTCTATTGATATGAATATTGGAAGTTGCCAACCACCCTAGTGGAAAACTGTATAAAAGATCAAGCCTCGGAAAGTGAGGGGATTATTATACCCTTTCTATGGTATGCTTGAAGTAATTTTCTGAGTTTTAAAATTCATTCTTAATCTTTGCACTAGAATACTATGGTCTAACAATTATGTTGATAGGAGGAGTTATTTTTAAATGGAAAAATGGGAGGTCAAATTCTGATATTTTTGTTTACATATGGTATATCTTATTGTTTGGTCGTTGAAG
>JASDQU010104009.1:92569-114777 GCA_032191745.1 Picea mariana | reverse complement strand
GGGTCAAGGGTGCTCATCCCCCCAGCTGGGGGGTCCGGGGGATAGCGTTCCCCAATGGGGGTTTGGCGGAGAAGCCCTTGAAGTAAAAATTATCTTGTAAATGTATATTGTAATTTCATAGTAAATCTTGATCGTTCATTATAAGGTCACAGATCTGATAGTAGAAGTTATGTTAGGGTTTTATTTCCTAGAAGGCAACCCTCTTTTATGAGGGAATTGTATTGAGGCTATGTATCATTGTGAACATTGTATTATGAGAGAGGAGACTGTAAGAGAAAGAAGAGGAAGTTACATCGGGTGTATTATAGGTTGTATCCCTTTATTTGTTGGATAATAATAAAAGAAGGACTTGGAAATTTCTCTAGTGGACGTAGCCCACACTAGGTGAACCACGTATATCTGTGTCTCTATTTTATTGTGTATATTCTGTGTTTTATTTCCGCATTTGTGTTATTTTATTGATCCATGATCATGTTTTTCTAACAAATGGTATTAGATCGAAAGGTAACTCGCAGGAAAAGAGGGTTCATGGTTTGAGTGGGAGCAATGGCGGAAGATGGAAAGTTTAGGGTGGAGAAATTTAATGGAAAAAACTACCAATTAGGGAAGATGTATATGGAAGATTATTTATATCAGAAGGATCTATTCCTACCATTGGGTGGAATAGCAAAGAAGTCGACGACCATGAAGAACGAAGAATAGTAGGTTCTTGACAGAAAGGCACTAGGAACAATACGGCTGAGGCTGACAACGTTGGTGGATTTTAATATTTTGAAAGAAAATACAATGAAGGATCTCATGGATGCATTGGATAAATTATATGAAAAACCCTCGATGTCCAATAAGGTATTTCTAATAAATAGATTATTTAATGTGAAGATTTCAGAAGGTGGGTCTGTTGCAAATCATTTAAATGAATTTAATATGGTTACTAATTAACTAGGTTCTATAAAAGTGGACTTTGATGATGAAGTCAGGGATCTTCTAATCTTGTGCTCATTGCCAGAAAGAAGGAACGGATTGATCATGGCTATAAGTAACTCTGTATCTAGTTCAAACACTTTAAAATTTGATGATGTTGTTGGTGTTATCCTTAACGAGGAAATACGATGGAAAAGAACATGTGAGACTTTTAATGTGTTAATCATGGAGAACAGGGGAAGACAAAATGATAGAGGAAAGGGCTCTGGGAACCGCAAGAATTCTAGGAAGGGAAGATCCAAATCTAGACTGGGAAAGATGGAGTGCTAGAATTGTGGGAAGAAAAGACATCTGAAGAAAGACTACAAAGCTTCAAAGAAACAAAGAGATGGACAGTAGGAGAAAAATCAGGAAGCAAATGTAATAGGTGATGTGTTACAAGATGCTTTGATTCTTTCTGTAGATAATATTTATGAGTCTTGGGTAGTAGATTCAGGGGCTTCATTTAATGCCACACACCATAGGAAACATTTTCTAGATTATGTTCAAGGTGATTTTGGGCAGGTTCATTTGGGTGATGATGCACCATGAAAAATTGTTGGAATGGGAAAAGTAAAAATAAAACAAATGAGTGGAAACCAATGGTTGTTGAAAGAGGTAAGACATGTTCCATATCTAAGGAAATATATAATTTCAACAGGGCAGTTGGCAAGTGAAGGTTGTATATCTATATTTACAAATAATGCATGGAAGGTCACGAAAGTATCATTGATGATAGCAAAAGGAGAGAAGGTAGGTACATTGTATTTATGTATTGGTAATACTGATTATTCTATATATTTATCTTCTACAGGAGTGTATACAACACTTTGGCATCATATGCTTGGACACATGAGTGAGAAAGGGATGCAGATACTTCACAAAATAATTTTTTTGCTAGATATGAAACAAATTGATTTGGATTTCTATGAGCATTTTGTTTATGGAAAATAGAAGAGCGTCATATTTCTCAGAGTCAAAAAAGTAAAGAAGAGTTAAAGGTTAGATCTTGTGCATACATATGTATGGGGAACATATAAGGTATCATCTCTTGGTGGCTCTCATTATTATGTTACTTTAATTGATGATGCAACTAGAAAAACTTGTGTTTATTACATTCGAAAAAAAATATGATGTTTTTGATACTTTTAAGAAATTGAAAGCTTTGGTTGAGAATGAGACAAGAAAAAGGTTGAAGTGTCTCAGAACAAAATATGGAAGTGAATATTTCAAAAAGGAGTTTGATGATTACTGTTCATACCATGGGATTCATAGAGAGACGACAGTTCCATGAACACCACAAGAAAATGGTGTGTTAGAAAGGATGAACATGACAATCATGGAGCATGCAAGGAGTATGAGATTGCATGCTGGGTTTCCCTTACAGTTCTGGGAAGATGTTGTATATATTGTTGTTTACTTAATAAACAGAGGACCTTCAATATCTTTGAATGGTGGAATTCCAGAGGAGGAATGGATAGGTGAAAAGGTAAACTATTATTTTTTGAAGACCTTTGATTGTGAAGCATTTGTCCATATTGATAAAGAAAATAGAACAAAGTTTGAGGAAAAATCCAAGAAGTGCACCTTTATTGGATACGGTGTTAATGATTTTGGTTATCGCTTATGGGATTATGAAAATTAAAAAATCATTAGGAGTAGAGATGTCATATTCAATGAGAAGGCCATGTACAAAGATCAGTTGTAGTGAAAGATAAAAGAAATAGAAAAACCGGAATACACAGTGCTTGATGAGATCCCTGAAAAACAAATTCCAAAGGTACCATAAAATGAAAATGTAAAACAATGGGAGCATCAAGTACCTCAAACTCCTGCAAGTGTTTTTAGAAGATCTACCAGGTTAATTAGACCCCATGAATGATACTCTCCCTTGTATTATTATTGTTGACTGATTATGGTGAACCAAAATCTTATGAAGAGGCAATGCAGGTAGAAACTAAAAAGAAGTGGGAGCAAGGAATGAAAGAGGAAATGGATTATGTGGTAAATAAATAGACTTGGTACTTGGTTCAGTTGCCTATAGGAAAAAGAGAATTGCAGAATAAATGGGCTTACAAGTTGAAGGAAGAAGATGGATGAAAAAGGAGGTACAAGGCTAGGCTTGTTGTAAAGGGGTTTTCACAAAAGAAAGGTACATATTTTGATGAAATATTTTCTCATGTTTTTAAGATGACTTCAATTAGGACTATTTTAAGTCTTGTGGCAGTAGAATATTTGCATCTTGAATAGTTAGATGCAAAAACATATTTTCTCCATAGGGATTTGGAGGAAGAGATTTATATGCAGCAACCACAAGGGTATGAGGTCAATGGGAAGGTAAATTTGGTATGCAGGTTGAAAAAGAGCTTGTATGGCCTAAATAAAGCTCCAAGGCAGTGGTATTTGAATTTGATAGGTTTATGACTGAACAAGTTTCTAGTAGATGTCATTTTGATCACTGTGTTTATTTTAAAAGGCTAGAAAATGGAAGCTATATTATCTTGTTATTGTATGTAGATGACATGCTTTTTGTAGGGTCTAATATGCATGATACACATGTGCTCAAGAATAAATTAGCTAATTCATTTGCGATGAAGGATTTGGGTGCTGCAAAGAAATTCCTTGGTATGAGAATAACAAGAGACAAGAAAAATTGCAAATTTACATTGTCTCAGGGTGAGTACATAGAGAAGGTGTTGGAGAGGTTTAGAATACAAAATGAAAAACTAGTTAGTACACCTTTGGCCAACCATTTAAAATTAACTATGGAAATGTGTCCCAAGACACAAGAGGAGATAAAATACATGTCCCATGTCCCTTATTTATTAGCAATTGGCAACTTGATGTATGTGATGGTTTGCACAAGACCAAATATTTCACATCCAGTGGGAGTTGTGAGTAGGTATATGAAAAATCTAGGTAAAGAACGTCGGGAGGAAATAAAGTGGATTCTCGGGTATTTGAGAGGTACTTCTACTCATGCATTATGTTTTGGAGTTTCAGACACTGTTCTACAGGGATATGTTGATTCAAATATGACAGATGATAAAGATAGCAAGAGGAACACCACAGGGTATGTTTTTAATGTAGGTGGAACAACAATAAGTTGAATTTCGAAACTGAAAACGGTTTAGGAACTTTCAACAAAAGAAGCAGAGTATGTTGTTGCTACAGAGGCAAGTAAATAAATGATTTGGTTACATAGGTTTATGGAGGAATTGGGAAAGAAGCAAGAGAATAGTAGGTTGTACTGTGACAGTGAGAGTGCAATTCATATTGAAAAAAAGTCAGCCTTCCATTCGAAGACTAAGCATATATAGCTTAGGTACCATTTCATATGATCTGTCTTGGAAGATGGACATTTGAAGTTGGAAAAGATACACACTAGCCAGAATCCTACAGACATGATAACAAAGGGAGTAACCAGGGAGAAACTGAGTTCCTGCTTAGGTTCAATTGGTCTTCAAGCATGAAGGTGAAGATGAGAAATTTTCTAGGTCTAAGGTGGATCATAGTCCAACAAGTAAAATAGTGGTGGAGTTGTTGTGATTAGTCTCCAAGTGGGAGATTGTTGGTTGTGGAGCCTGATTATCTTTTTGATTTAGAGGTATTTGTTTTCAGTTGTGCTTATACCCCATGAATAATGTAAACCCCTCCACACGGGGGGGTTGCAGGGGGGTATTTACCCCCTTGCGGGGTTGCAGGGGGCTCATCCCCCTGGCTGGGGGGTCCAGGAGCAAGTGTCCCCCCAACGAGGGTTTGGGGGAAAACATTCCCTAATGGGGGTTTAGGGGAGAATCCCTTGAAGGAAAAAATGTCTTTAGTAAATCTGAATTGTTCATTACAGGGTCTCAGATATTACGGTAGAAGTTATGTTAGGGTTTTGTTCCCTTGAAGGAAACCCTCTTTTATGAGGGAATTTTATTGTGGCTATGTATCATTGTGGATATTGTATTCTAATAGAAGATATTGTGAGAGAAAGAAGAGGAAGTTACAACAGGTGTGTTGTAGGTTGTATCCCTTCATTTTTTGGATAATAATAAGGCAATGACCTAGAAATTTCTCTGGTGGGCGTAGCCCACAATGGGTGAACCACATATATCTGTGTCTCTATTATATTGTGTATCTTCTGTATTTTATTTCTACATTTGTATTATTTTACTACTCCATGATCTTGTTTTTATAACACTCAGTGTCTGCAGAAGAATAAGGGAAGAGGAAAGATGCAAACAACAACATCAACAGAGATGCAACTAGATGAGTTTGCAGTGAAGTTTGAGAAGTATTTCTCACTAGTTTATTTCCTTTCTAACATCACAACTACCAAGAATGCATGGTATTTGGACACTAGTGCATCTCGACATATGACAAAATCACGAGAGTTATTTAGCAGTCTGATGGAGAGGGACTTAGGGATCCACGTAGAGCTTGGTGATGATGCCAAGTATGCAATGAAGGGAGAGAGAATAGTTTTGTTCCAGCTTGAGTCGATAGGTTCATTTGATGCCCATGATGTGATTTGTGTGCCGAGACTAAATAATAACTTTCTCTCAATATCAACTATGGAGAATGGGGGTTTTGTCATCACGTTTCAGGAAGGGAAGGTACTCATATTTCCAAATAAAACTATCCTAGACACAATAGTGGTTATTGGGGTTAGAGAGGGAAATTTATATAGGTTGCAGGGAAAGCTTGTTTAGGCTTTGGTACATGACAATGAAAACTTGTGTAATCTATGGCACAAGAGGTTGGGACACTTTCACTATAGGGTGTTTTAAATTCTGAATAGGATTTTTACAAATCTTCTAGAGTTTAGTATTAAGTAGGAGGGAGTGTGTAGAGGGTGTGCACTTGGCAAGAATGCCAAGTATTCTTTTCCAAGAAGTGAGAGTAGGTCCAAGGGTATCTAGATCCTGTAAATTCATATGTGAGTGGGCCGATGTTAGTAGAAAAAGTGTAAGGAGAATCATACTATGTGAAGCTCAATGATGAATTTTCTAGAAAAACATGGATCTTATTTATGAATACCAAGGATGAGGTCTTCAGTTAGTTTCAGGAGTTCAAGGCTCAGGTGGAGAAATAGACAGGAAACAAGATCAAGGTCCCGAGTTCAGATAATGGGGGTGATTAAAGCTCCAATGAATTCAAGAATTTTTGCAAGGAGGCATGGATCAAGAGGTTGTTGATAGTCTCATACAACCCTAAGAAGATTGGTGTTGCAGAGAGAAAGAATTGATCCATCATCAAAACTTCCAGGGATATGATACATGAACAAGAGTTGCCTATGATTTTTTGGGTAGAAGTGTGTAACATGGAAATATATGTGCAGAATAGGAGTCCTCATAGGATATTGAGGGACAAGACTCTAGAGGAGGAATTCTCAAGGGTGAAGCCAGAGATAGGAAATTTGAGGCTCTTTAGTTGTCCACTATACATCCATGTGCTTGTGGAGAAGAGGAAGAAGTGTGAGCCATATATAGTGGGAATACACTATATGTCTATATGGAATAGACATATAGAGTGGGAATACGCTAAGGTTTTAAACCTTGTTTATTTTCCTTATGAACCAGCCTCCATAACCCAACACGTGCAACGATACCACTCAAGATTTGGGCCTGAGTTAATGTGTATCATGGTGGATCTACATACATACCTTGTATTTAAATTGTTTGGTGAGGTATCAATGATGGTTGTGTAGTGTGGGTTTCCACCACACCCCATCACTCTCCATTTGGCAATGGCTTCCTATTAAATTTTGTCCCCACCCCACTTCACACGCCTCAACAAATTCTTCTCAATTATGGGGTTAATTGCATTGTTTTGTTTCAAATCGCAGTCATTTGGATTTTTGGTTTTTTTGGGCGTGAGGGATCTACTTGATCCATGCACACGCCCATAATGACATGGTGGAAAATGTCCCATGTTCCCTCAGACCTTGTAATGGAATCGACTTGGAGAATGTAGCTATAACATGATTATCTCATGCCCGGTAACTACTCTGATACTCTGATATGATAAATTGGTTTGACCAAATCGCATTTGATGTCTGTGTTAATTGTAAAGAGAAATGAGAATTTGAGTATCACTCGTTTGCATTTGGTTATCTAATTTGTTTTCATTCATGGGTTCTGATTCATGGCACACAAGCAATGTCATTGACAATGGATAATATTTTTGTTTTTCATATTTATATATGTGGAGCGAGTCACAATTGTCAAGTCCAACAAACATAGTTATAAAATGGGTTATGTTTAGCTCGAGTCTTCATCTTGAAAATAATGTTTAATGAAGTCTATGTTTACCATTATATATATATATGTGTGTGTGTGTGTGTGTGTGTGGATTGTTGAAGAAGTTTTAAAGTTTTTCTGAAAAATGCAGTGTGAAGAGACAGTTACAAACTCATTTTGACTTTGTTTATGTGAATGATGTTACATGTATGAATATAATGGTTATAAAATATGGAATATGTTACATGTTTGCAGGGATGATTTTAAGGATGGAAATTTATTTTGAAATGTAGAAACCTTGGTGAATCTTACTAATCCTTTATATGGCAACTATAAAATGTTTGGCGATATTTTTGTAAAAATATTTAAATTTTGAAGGATTTTATATAGTTTGTGTCAAAATTTTAACGATTTTTAAGGTAAAATAATTTTATTCTATATAATTTGGGCAAATCATTTTTAGAATAGTGAATCTTTTTTTGGGAAAAACCATGGAAAATTAGCCCATGAGCGAAATTTATCCCCTAAAATCATCCTTGCATGTTTTTCATCATTTATTTTGCTTCCTGTACATGATGGTTGAAAATATTCCTAGAAGTCACAAGGTGTTTTGGAATATATTCCTCAATGATGAGTTTTATGGACAAGGGAGGCCCCCCTTTTGGATTTTTGTTTGAAAACCATATTTTAAAACTTAGTTCCATTTTATATTTTTTTATGCCTCTTCCCGAGCTTGCTTGAGGTTATAAAATAGACTGTGGTCTATCTTTGTGACCATGTATTGATAGTTAGTTAACATTTTCTATTGATACGAATATTGGAAGTTGCAACCACCCTGGTGGAAAACTGTATAAAGACTCAAGCCTTGAAAAGCAAGGGGATTATTATACACTTTCTATGGTATGCTTGAAGCAATTTTCTTAGTTTTAAAATTCATTTGTTATCTTTGCACTAGAATACTAGGTTCTAACAATTATGTTGATAGGAGTTATTTTTAAATGGAAAAATGGGAGGTCAAATTATGATATTTTTGCTTACATATGGTATATCTTATTGTTTGGTTGTTGAAGAAAAAGTGTTGTTTGTTTTCGACCATTAGCTTGTCTAATTGGTTCTTGGTTGCAGAGACTAATACCAACATCCATAAGCATTCACATAAGCCTATTGTAGCCTTTTCAGTCCAAAGTCTTTTTGTTTGTCATTTACATAATAGCCAAGCAGTCTTGTAAACACTAGCTATATATGCAAGAACATGTTTATGATCTATACTTCCGCAGAAGTCTGAAATAGATTTAAGAGTGTCATTCTAATGTCTTGATGAATAAATATTGAATAAAATAAAACTGATTTTGTCATACTCATATTTCATTTTATTGAGTCATTTTCCTTTGCTCATCTAAATGTTATTATCTCTCAATTGTGTATATCATATTTATTATTTTATTGTATAAACTTCGATTTATGTTCCATTTTATGTTATGTATTGGTATATTTGTTTTCTTTAAATCTTGTTGCTATTGAAATATTGCATAAATATTAAGAGCTGCAAGAGGATATTTTTTATGTGTTTTTCTGATGTTAGTTGTTATACATATGTGTGATGTTATGTTTAGTAATTTGTTTAAAAGTTAGATATATTTTGTAATTTTAGTTTTTAAAGTTATCTCACTAGATGTACCATGAACGTAGAGATTAGATTAAGTTTGAGGCTATAAAATAAGGGTGATCATTCCCACTTACTTTTGGTTTGGTCGACCAAGATGTCGAAAGGTTGACTTCAAGAACATTCATTTCATCCCTTCAACACCATGGTGGAGGAGTACACCTCTATCACGAGGAATGAATTTTGGGACATAGTGCCAAGATTGAAGGGGAAGTCAGATGTGAGTTCCAGGTGGCTCTACAATATCAAGCATGTTGCATATGGTAGCAGTGAGAATCTCAAGGCAAGGTTCATTGCGAGAGGGTTCTCCAAGAGAGAGGGAGTGGACTACAAGGAGAAATTTGCTCCAGTTGCCAGGTATGATTTTATTCAAGATATTATTTCTATTGCTTCAGTTATGAGGTGGAGGATTAACCAGATGGATGTGAAGAAAAATTTCCTCAATGGTATTGTTATGAGACAAAATATCACAAGGATCTTGTTGAATACACAAACAAATCCTCATGGGATTATCCTAGTAATCCTAGACAAAATGGAGGTAGATTCCTATGGTTTTCTAGCTGCAAGTAAATTATTTCCTTTTAACCAAGAAGGAGATGGATCGTACCTTTAGATTAACGATTGTCCTAACATGTCCCGGTTGTTGCACCTCCTAAGATCCAACTACAAATGATGCAACCTTTCTTTCTACATACAAGGATACAAACAACCACATATCTATTATCCTTATAGTGTTAGGAAAAGAAAATCTACAAGATCTATTTTGATGTATCACTTATACGATCATATCCAAACCATTCATGAATAGAACACAAATATTATGGAGGAAAAACAATGATCTATTAAATATCATACAGAACTTACATCAATGCATACCTTCGTGTTAATGTCATTTTTCCGTGACTCCTTTCTCCTTGCTTCTCCCTTCAACTTCTTGGTAAGGCTAGGCTCACTGACTTCTAGCTATGATTGATAGGACAAGCACCTCTGCAAATGAAAAACATAACAATACTTCTGAATTCTTCCTCCATTTTTCCTAATACTTTCCTTTGTTATATATCTCTTTGAAGGATGATTGGGAGAGCTTCTAGATCTAGATATTCTAGAGACCACTAGAGACTTGAATGATGTGAGTTCCTAGGTCCTTCAAATGAAGATACACATCATCCCTTGCTTATCTCCTAATAACTCCCCAAATATAGAAGTTTCATGGTTCATCACTTGTTGAACACTACTATCATGTGAGGGTCATCGCTTGTTCTACCCTATGTGTCCAACGATGATCTACAAAAAGGGCTCAAATATTGTGAAAAAATGCATTTTGGATTACATATTCTCATAGATTTCCTTTTGGCCTCTAGGGTGGAAATTAAGGCTATAACAAGGATCATTGAGGAGGAATTATATATAGAGAAACCTTGGGTATTTGAGGTACATGGGAGGGATTCTCATGTGTGTACTCTTAAGAAATCCTTGTATAGACTCAAACAGACACCCATAGCATGTAATTATAGGATTGACAGATACTTGTAGAGTATGGTATTTACCAAGAGTGAGGCGGATCCTAACTTGTAATTCATACTTGTTGGGTCTGGTCCACTCATATTGGTGTTGTACATGGATTGTTTGTTTCTCATAGGTGTAGAGGATCTTATAGCAGGGTGCAAAGAATATTTAGCTACACAGTTCGAGATGAAGGACATTGGCTTGATGCATTATTTCTTGGGGTTAGAGGTATTGCATATATCATAGAGAGATATTCCTTGGTCAAGGGAAGTATGCATTGGATATATTGAGGATATTCAGGATGGAGGATGGTAGACCAATGGATACACCTATGGTTACCAACCTGAAGAAGGTTGTTACTTCATATTCATAGTTGGTGGATCCCGGGATATATAAGCAAATGATAGGGTCCTTGATGTATTTTGTCAACACCAGGATAGATATATATTTTTTTGTGAACACCTTGAGTCAGTTCATGGTGGAGCCAAGGTAGGTGCATTAGATAGAAAAAAATCACTTTCTCAGGTACTTGAGAGGTACAATGGAGTATGGATTGAGATATCTTGGAGGTGATGGAGTGAGAATGTAGGGATATATAGACTCAGATTAGGAAGGGAGTGTAGTAGGCAGAAAGAACGCCTTGGGATTCTACTTCAACTTGGGATAAACAATGATTGCATGGTTCAGTTGGAATTATAATTCTATAGCACTCAATTTAGCAGAGGAAAAGTATATGGCAGTGAGTAGGGCTAGTTGTGAATCCATTTGGATTTACAAATTACTTACAGGTTTATTTGATCATGATTTGGAGCCCACGATGATATACTGTGATAATCAGAGTTGTATCAAACTCTATGAGAATTCAATATTCCAAGATAGGTCCAAGCATATTGAGATCATATATCATTTCATCCAAAATAGGATCTAGAAGGGACAAGTCAAGCTTGAATATGTTTCCACAAATGAGCAAGTTGTTGAGATTTAGACCAAACCTTTGGTTAAAGGGAAGTTTATGTTATTCAGGGACAAACTTGGAGTGGTGCATAATACCTTCCTCGATAAGAGGGAGTGTTGTTGTTTGAAGCATTGGACAAGTACTTATGCACGTGTCTTTGTGTCTATATGTGTGGAAGTTTTCCAAAGCTTTCTTCCTTGATACTTTATCTTAATTAAAGGAATTATTAAACTAAAGTGAATTTATTAATTAATTGAGTTTTATTTAATAAAATGCTAAAGTAATTAACATTAGTGAATTAAATATTAGCTATTGATATCAACTGTGGTGAGAAGAAATCTCAATTGTCAATCACTTTGGAGATTAGGCTTAGGTCATAACTCAATATTATAAAAGCAACTAGGGTAAAGAAGGAAGTGTGGTGATTTGACATAGAGAACATAGAAGGACTTTTTCCGAAGGAGATATTGGGTAGGTGGAGAAGGACTTCCATCTAGAGATCAAGTCAAGGAGAAGAGAGAACATATGTATCCACAAGTGTGTTTCAGCAGATTGGAGCTGCAACATCAGGGTCACACCATATGGATTTTTTCGTATAGTCTTTGTGCATGTGTATGCAGGTTTCAATGGAGACATGAGCGTATACGTGGGTTTGCTTAAGGAAAGGCATGTACATATCAGGAAACATGAAAGTTTGGGATTGTACAATAGAACATGAGTTTATAGGGTTTGTAGGTGTTGTCTAAAGTTTTATTTATTTCTTTATGGTCCATTTTCCCAGTAAGGGAGGCCTTGTAATCTTTGAAGTTATTTGAATGATAAACTTTGTTGATAGGTAGAATATATTTATGTCTTGTGTATGAGATTTTGGTTTCATGTATTCCTTCCGCTATATTTATTTGAGTTTATTACTCCAACAAGTGTATTCTATTTTGTGAGCTGCTAATTTTATTTACAAAAGGGAAATCACTAGATAACAAAGTACCTAGGTGTCAGAGTAGGGAAAATTAACAAATATGTGGGTCACCCACAACTACAGTATGTGAAGGATCTAGCCTAGGCACCATGTGCTATGTTTGCTTGAAATATTTATTGTCTTCAATAGGTGAGTTTAATCCCTCCGAGTCTAGTTTAATTGTGTTTGATATGGACCATTCTCATAATAGGCTTTCCCACCAGATTGCTTTTCAAATCTAAGTGAGAGTAAGTGGGAAAAAAATATTCCATATAGTTGTTGATGAAGGTGCCTCTACTTGCATCATGTACATTGCATGTTGGAAATTCCTTGGTTATTCTAAGCTCAATCCATAAAACACCATGTTGAATGACTTCAATGGACACATGTTTAGGCCTCATGGTATTATCGTCACATTTCAAATTGAATTAGGTGGTAAGGCTATCTCTCTTGAAGTGGAGTTGGTCGATGCTCCTCTAAAGTATAATTTTTTTCTCGGGCACACTTGGTTCTATGAGATGATGGCTTTTGTCTCATTAGTATTTAGGTTCCTTCTCTTTCCTCACCAAGGAATGATTGTCAAGATCAATCAAATTGCAATTTGTACCCTAGAACTTAGGACCAATGCGAGTGTTGGTGTGGGGATTTTCAAATACTCCTTGTTAATGGGTATATTTACCCTTCCACCACCACATCCTTTGAACATCACTTTGATCAATATGATCTATTATTTTACCAGTGGATCCCTCAGGTATTTTGATCCTTGGGTGGTTCCTCATCCTAAGGAATTTGAATCTTACAGAGATAGCATGCCACTTTCAATGGTTGAGATTTCCTCTTCGATGATCCTGTCAGCATCTGTTGATGCTAGTCCACAAATCCACCCTCATATGGAGTGTGATCAACCTACTTCACTCACGTGAGTTGTTGATTCTCTGATTTCACATGATTTGCTAGATACAAAGTTTCGTTAAGAACTAAGGGAAAATCTATGAACATCCTTGACTGATGTGAATCCATATGAATGGATCCAATGTTGTATCTATTTCAATCCTGAAGAATGATGGATAATCTAGATGATCCTCACGACTAACTAGGGTGTATCTTCTAACACCGAAATTAATCACTGTGGTGGTTTCTCCCAGGAAATCCACAAAAGTCCACAAAGTCACATGACTTCTCTCTTCACTACAATTCTCAATCTCAATATTCAATAATGAGAGGAATTAGGCTTATCCTCTCCTTTATACTTGATCCTCATTCTAATTCCTCATTCACTTTATTTAATTAAAGTGAATTTTCCTAAGTTTTGACTTTAACTATTCTTTTAAGTCACTTAATCACCTTTTTTCCAATTTATTACTTAATTTCACTTTCAGCTTAGGATTTTCTAGTAGATGACACTAAATAATTATTTTATTCCCTTTTTATCCCGACTATAGACTACGAGAATTAGTATATGCTATTGAGTTTCTCCTCCTATAGTCATCACTGGGAAAGGGACATTACAGTCCTCCCTTCTCGATATTGCTTGTCCTCAAGAATATGTGAGCTAGGGTGTTGTATAATTTGTCTCCCTCGCATGTAGAATTCTCAATTGGTAGAACTCTCCACCTAATCAAACACTCCCTGATAATTCGACTCCTCAACATCTTCTCCCTGATCTCCAAAACCTCCGCAAGGTCCAACTAGAATAGACCTTCCTCATATAATGGGGGTAACTCCATGGAAGTAGTAATATGTTGTCCTAAATCCTTTTTAAGGCATGAAACATGAAACACATTATGGATTTTACTTCCCTCCAACAACTCAAGCTCATAGGCCACCTTCCCCACTCGCCATATAATCCTGTAAGGGCCATAGAATCCCAGATTTCGTTTGTCTACCCCACGCCTTTTCAATGAAGATTGACTAAAAGGTTGTAGCCTAAAAAATAACAAGTCTCCCTCCACTACTGCATATTGAAAAAATTGCGACGACTACTTGCGACGAAAGTACTCTTTTGTCGCAAAATTCAAGAGAAAAAGTTCAGTTTTTCAATTTTGTTCTAAATCCACCCCGTATTCACTCTATCGACGGAACCAAAATTTAGTCTGTTTTGCAACGATCATCAAGATGGTGGACTATTGTATCTATTTAGATGAACTTGTGTATTCATTGCAAGAGAGACACTCACTATTGATCGTTACACTTTTTGATACTATCCATATTGACCATTATACATTTTGACAAAGTCTAAATTGATATAGTCAACGTTCGTTGCAAGAGAGACGATATGACCATTATAATTGTTACACTCTTTGACAAAGTGACCTAAATATAAAAAATAAATAGGTAGAAAGAAAAGAAATATTTAGGTCACGGTCGTCGCAATTGCGACGACAGTGACCTAAATTGACCTATAAATATTTGACAATTTAAATATGTTGTGACAATCTTGCTATAACACCGATGATTCCGAAAGTGTATTTTTGTGTGGAAGTTGTGCGAAAGAATGTCGCAGAATATAGTTAGAGGTAGGGAAAAATGTAAAGCGGTTGAAAAGGGTGATGGTAGATGTTATTGCCCTTGCAAAAAAAGTTTCCTCATACGTCCCGTGAGAATTTTAATAGCAACAACTACAAAACATTGTAGGAAATATGGGCACATTGATGGCAGATTGAATGAATATCGTCCCATGGTAATTAGCTATATATTCATTATCTATTTTTATATTGTCAATTTTGTATAAAGTTATATATATGTATATATATTATTTGAATGTTTGTTATAGTATACACTAATTTTGCATGATTGTTTGTAATTATAAAGTTAGATTTTCCCTCTAACTTTCTGTAGAAAATTGCACCAAGTATTAGTAGAAATGATGTTGTACAAGCTGAGGAACATCATGACCAAACAAATGAGGATCTCGTGGAAGAATATGATGGGACAAATCAATTTAATGATCCCATGGAAGAATATGATGGAACAAATCAAATGATCCAGGATTTGTTTTCACAGCTAGATGAGGATGGGGACAATGCTAGTATTTATKATGAACCTCTATTAGAAAAGGCAAATAAATGACTTTATCAAGGATCAAGAGCAAATATTCTCTCCGCTACATTGCTACTAGTGAACTTAAAGGTTGTGAATAATTTKTCGAACACTTGTATGACACAKATCCTAAGGTATATAATATGTTTCATCTCATATTATACATAAATGTTGATTTTTTACGATTAATATTCTTTACATTAACTAGTTTTTTTTTATGTTGTAGATTGTTAGGTGAATTTTTGTTACCATCATCAAATATTTTACCTCACACATATCGAGGTTTGCATGCCATTATGAAAGACATTGGAATGGATTATCAAACTATAGATGCATGTCCTAATGAACATATTATATATTATGGACAACATGCTTCAAAAACAAAATTTCTGCAATGTCTTATTTGTAGATATCGAACCAATCAAGTAACAAAAAGGGTGCCTCGAAAGGTTCTTCGTCATATTCCCATAATTCCACATTTGCAATGAGTGTTCAGGTGTGAAAGCATAGCACAATTTATGGATTACCATGCATGTAATAGAAGTGGAGATGCTTTTCTTCAAATGCCTACCGATGGTTCTGCATTTTGGGAAATTGAGGAAAAATGGGCAGATTTCAAGGATGAACCTCGTAATGTTAGGCTTTCATTGGTAGTTGATAGTGTTAATCCATTCATAGAGCTTAGGTATATTTACTCAGTGTGGCCTATTTTTTTTATCAACAATAACATTCCTCCTGGGATGTCAATAAAGAGGGAGCACATAATGTTGACAACGATTGTTCCAGGTATTTGCTTACATTAATTTTTTGAATGTAACATTTTCATTTGTTTCAATTTTTGCATAATATCTTTTGTTTATTTATTTACTTATATATATTACATGATATCATTCCTATAGTAATTATGTGTAATTTCAAACAATTACATAAGTACCAGGTTAAAGATATGAATGTATATATCGAGCCTCTTATCGACGAGATACTAAAGTTATGGGCTGGCATCAAAATGTATGACATATGTAAACCAATCGGGGAGAAGAAATTTAAATTCTGTGGAAAACTTTTATGGACAATTCATGATTCCCCTAGACTAACACATTTTTGTGGTATGTAGCATTCTAATATTCCTCTTTAATAATATATAATTTTTTAATGTTATCATGGTGCATGTTTAATTTTTAAATAATCTCATCGTATAATTGACATTAATCCATTTGTTGTAGGTCTTCAAACAAAGGTTAAATTTGCATGTTCATTTTGTGGCCCCAAGATGAAGTATCGTCATTCAAAAAGTTTAGGAAAGGTGGTGTTTGATGAGTATAGGCACCTTCTCCCTAAGAACCATAGGTATCGTACTACTGAAAAACATATTTTCAATGGGAAAGAAGAGACTAGTTTAAAACCACGAAGAATGACACCTCACCTATGGAGGTTGGAATATAATAGAAATCTTCAAAGTACTCAATTTATTTATGTATCGTAGATCATGTAATGTTTTGAATCTTTATTTTAATCATTGAATTTATTTTACCGTATTTGACAATTATTTTAGTGATTTATTTTATGTTTCATGAAGGCCACAATCATCATGAAGGTATTAATAATGGGCTTCCACAAGGAATGAAATGTTATCCCGCCCAATTCATGAGGTTGCCCTACTATGAGGAGCTAAAAATAGCTCATTTTTTTGATACAATGCATATCAGGGAGAATGTGATTGAAACATTATGGTGAATCATAGATGGTAGGAGGGACAAAGAAAAAATTGTCAAAATTTGTACTGACATTCAAGAAGCCAATCATGCAATGCGAAGTGTGATCCGATATTAAAATAGATTATATGGAGTACTAGACCGAAATAACCTTCCATGGTTATTAACAGAGGAACAAAACAATGATGTAAAAGAGGTCACTCAAAGACTTAAATTCCCCACAGGTTTTGCTTCAAACATAAATAATATCTTAACGAAGAAAGGTGAATTTGGTGGGGTAAAAACACATGATTGGAATACCTTCATTAAGGTAATAATTTTGGTATACATATTTATATATATTGGCCTTATACATCTTTTATTTTTTTTAATTTTTCTTATCTACTTTGGTCGAAACAAATAATGATTCATTTTTTTGTTATAGTGTTTTCTACCGCTATCTCTCCCAAACGACTTTGACAACAATGTCAAACAAGTTATATATGATCTTGGAAAATAAATGAGGTAAGTAGTTGTGATTTATATGCAAAATGTTCTTTCAAATTATTGTTGTACTTAATGATACATGTTTTACTTGTAATGTAATGTATTATATTATGTTATGTTGAAACATGTTATTTTCTTGTGTCATGATCTCATGTAGATGGTTGTCATTGAAAGAAATCCATGAAGATGATATAAAGTATTGGAAGAGATAAATTCCTCGTCTAATGTGTGAAATGAAAAAGTATATACCTCCAACATTTTTCAATGCACAAGAACACTACTTCATACACCAAGTTGAGGAGATTGAAATTTGTGGACCTGTTCACACAAGGTCAATCTAGATGGTGGAGAGGCACTTGAAATCATTGAAGGTATTGGTTAGACAAAGAGCATGTCCTGAGGGTTCTATGGTGGAGGGATATATGGTATATCAATCCATGGTGGATATTAGTTAGTATCTTCCTAAATTAGCAGTGCCAACTATGCATGCATTGGATCGCATTTGGGATGTGAACTCCATCAAAAAATTTGAAGATCATGAGCATCTGTTCAGGAAAGGTAGAATGAAAAAAATGAGAGGTAATATATTAATAATTGTGAAAATTTATATTAATAAAACATATAAAGTTTCAATTTTTGTGTATATAATCATACTCATTAATATATTAATATAATTTATTTCATAAATTATTAATATTTATAATTACCTACATATTGGACGTTATAACTAATATTTAATATTGGTGAATTATGATTTTTTGATTTAGTTGCTCATGAGTGGGATGCACTGCATTTATACATTGCAAATAATATTGACTGGATGAATGTATGGAATGAAAGATGTAAACAACATAATGGAGGTAGTTTATCATGGAAACGACTGTCTGAATTGGTTAGATAAGCTCGTCGTAACGGAGATGCCAATGTTACGCAAAGGGAAATTGATTTATCATATGGTTTGAAAGATGGACAGATAAGAAAATTCACCCATTTTTTTCAGTTATTTTATATTATATTAGTGTGACTACATGTGTACTGTATTTTTCAGATACTTTCGAAGTTATATAAATATATGTTAATTTATTAATTGACAATGCATATTTTACATATCTGACATATTGCAGTTGAAACACCACAAGGCTATGTGGTGCAATGGTCGTAAAGTTCGCATCAAACAATTGAATGAAATCGGGAAAACTTCTGATAGTAGGATAACTGCAGTATTCCAGGTCACCAATGTTTCCTCTAAGAGTGACAGACATCCCCGAGAATATGAAAATAGATACTATGGGTATTTAAATGATATGCTTGAGTGTGACTTTAATTCCTTCAAATTAGTTATGTTCGATGTCAAATGGTATAGGTTACGAATGCATGAACGCGATGAGGAAAGAATTGTTATTCAACATGCCAACAGATTTCCAATGATTAAAACACCGATGTTTGAAATAGGACATGATCACTATGTTTTTCTAAGCCAATGGGAACATGTCTTTTACTCAAATGCTCCAGGTGAAAGGGATTGGTCATTTTTTGTTAGATATGATCCAAGAGGAAGGCCAATTAAGTATACTCATTTACAGGAAGAAGATGATATTGAAGATCAAGAAGATGATTCAAAAGATCAGACAAAGTCAAAATATTATGCAGGGTCGACAGATGAAGAAGACGAAGAAGATCATGATCCAGGCATAGGAGACAATATTGCAATTCTTGATGATGATGTCAATGAAAATATGCTCGAAAATGACATTGATGAAGATGATGATATCATCAATCCTTTCAACATTGTTTCTGAACTGAATGATGATACAGATGTCGAGTTCGATGAATAAGATCAAGATACAGAATAAGGATGATTACACAGATGTTGAGGTTGGATTAGGTACGTGACTATATAATATTTTAATTTGTATGAATTATTCTCTTAAAATAATTTACTTATAATGTCATGGGTTAATTACATGTTTTTAAGTTTTATGCAACGTTTTTATATCCCATGTTACATGTTGTTTAATTATTATGTGAAACCTGAAAATAGTTTCCGATATACTAAAATACGTGGTAGACTAAAAATATCATTTAGAAACACATAATTTCATGTACCTTCATTAATTTTTGTTTTTGTAGTTTCTATGCATGAATCTTAATAAGATGTTGCTTTCGATTATTTTCTATTTTATAGATTGGGTTTTGGGGATCAATTGAGAGTGATGTGAGGGGGAGGGGAGGGGCCATATGAGCTTCCACCTTCACGTGGTTGGCCTTGTTCAATAGAGGATAAATTATTCTTGAAACCAGGAGAAACTCTTTCATTTTTATACCATCATGATCATATAATATTTCATGAATAGTGTTGTCATAGTAATTCATCAACAAAGTTTCAATGAATGTGTTTGTCATTCTATAGAATTTTTTTGAAACCCCATTTTTCTTTCAAAGTACACAATTTGGTTGACGCAAGTTTTAAGTTTGCATCAACCTTTCTTCATTTTTCTTTCAGGTTCTACATTGATGTATATACAATGTATCGGTGTCATAGTTGTACTAATGAAAAATCCCTATTTTTCGTTGATTGTTTAATCAACACTATAAAAATACTCCCTTGCGGTACTAGATGTTGGGACGTGTGTAATGTCTAACGAATTTTACAAGGAACAAGGAATAGAAATTGTACGAGGACTAGACACCGACAACAGTGACCTGTGAATGGGGCCAATGTTGAAATTTTTTCAAACAGTTTCTGTATGCACTAAAATTTTTCATGGATAGAATATTTTCATGCCTTAATGATATGGGAGGGTTTTTGGACTCGAATTTGACTCACACACCCACTTTATTCCATCATCAATTCATCATGTAAACAATAAACCCTAATTTGTTTTCAAAGTACACAATTTGGTTGACGCAAGTTTTAATTTTTCTTCATTCTTTCTTCATTTTTATTTCAGGTTCTACATTAATGTATATACAATCTATCTGTTTCATAGTTGTGATGAAAAATCCCTCTTTTTCGTTGATTTCTTAATCAACACCATAAAAATACTAGAGGCGAGCAACAATGACATGTGAATGGGGCCAACGTTGAAATGTTTTCAAACTCTTTCTATATGCATTGAAATTTGACATGGATAGACTATTCACATGCCTTAACGATATGGGAGGGTTTTTGCACTCAAATTTCACTCACACACCCACTTTCTTCCATCATCATATCATTGTGTAAACCATAAACCCTATTTTTCATATGTTCGAGTAGATATGTTAATGATTCCAACTTTCATATTTGTATTTGACTCAAGGTCCAACTAGCTTGCAAAGTATCAAATTTTAATTTCAAGTTGATAGACCAAATATGAAATGAATCCAAGCAACATTTGATATCGTCGCAAGAGAGACGAATGTAAATAATCTTGCGACGAATTAGCTATACTATCAACGAAAAAAGTTCGTCGATATTATAGCTAATTTGTCACAAGAATATTGTGTCTAATTTGAATGGTGTTACATGGTTTGCAAGGAGTGTAGGGATTATAATATGGTGCAATGTAATGTACTCTATAAGAACAATATCTATGCCAAAATTCAAAATGGATAGTACCATATCTTGTTCACAAGACAAATATTCTTTGTATGTTTCCTTTGTGGTGGCTCAAGCCCTCACTACACATGATGCATGACAATGAAATGTAACAATTTGACTATTGAATGATAGTGTTATGCCACCCATGGTTAATGAAAGAACATAAGGTTCTTAGGTCCTATTTGAATCTTCTTAGAATTTAGATTCGTTACATAGTCCTTGAAAAAAGACAAAAGACTTATGTAGCAAATATTTGGTCTTTGTGTGGAACATTTTATGCCATTAGTATGTTCTGTACAAAAATAATGGATCTTGGGGACTACACCATGGTCAAGGAACGAGGAACAAGGAACAAGGAACAAGTAATGAGGAACGAGGAACAAATAACAAGGAACAAGGAACAAGGAACAGAAAATTGTACTAGGACTAGACACTGGTAACAGTGACCTGTGAATGGGGCCAACATTGAAATTTTTTCAAATAGTTTTTGTATGCACTGAAATTTGACATGTGTTAACTCCCAAAGTAAAACCGTCCTTTCGGTTGAACTTTGTAGAGGATATCCTAAGCTATTGGTTTCATGCTCAGCTAGTTTTCTGTTTTCAGAGTTCAATAAAATTGTTGATACTTGGTTTTAATCCAAAGTGGAAAAAGCAACTTTCGGTGGTTTGGGCGAGCCCCCGGCGTGCTCATTAACCACTGAAAACGTTTGACTTCGTCAGCAAAATGGTCGATTTGAAATAAAAAGAAACCACCGAAAGGGTTTGGTCGAGCAAAAAGAGAGCTCGTGCTTTCGCACGAGCCATGTGTCAAAACGTTGCAATGATGGAATTTTCAAACCGCCGATTAGCCCGCCATGATGATCGTTCGTGGTATCGACTGAAAGGTTCCAGATTTCGGTGCATCATCCTTAGCACGTCACCTCCAAATCTATGCTAATCAATGACAGCAGTCACGGTCGCACGGAGTTCATTCCCTCTCAGCAACAGATAGGTTCATGATTGATTAACAGGTTATGTGTTTGGTTTGAAACTCGAAACGACATATAGAGCCCGGAGATCGCTGGAGATATTTGCCAAACACGCGATTTTAAATCAAATCGTGATTTCCAAATCTCAG
>JASDQU010104009.1:36618-91282 GCA_032191745.1 Picea mariana | reverse complement strand
TCTACCCTGGAAAAAAAATACCCACAATTTCTGCCAAGGAAAGTGCTCTGATACCACTTGCAAGATACCAAATATATAAAATATGCAGAACAGAAATGAAATGCTAGAAATGACAGAATAACAGTAAAATATCCAGCATAATCTTCACAATACAAAGAAATGATATACGAAATAGCAACAAAAGCAACACTTTGATTCAGATAGCAATGTTCACAGGCCTCTTCGAGGGGGCAACCTCCATTCGGGCAACGCTCTGTTACAATAATCTCCAAGCTAGGGTTCACATACCCTCACCCCTTATTTATACTTAATATGTCTATTAAGAGAAGCATCTAGAGGAAGATCCTTCTAGAAGCGGAAGCTTCTATTAGGTCTTCTTACATCTGCTTTATTCTATTTTATTGAAAGGTCTTATTAATATTGACCTTTATTACATCCGAATACATTGATCTACCTATGTGCGCGTTAGGACCTTAACATAAATTTTCTCAAGAAGAAATTAGCCAATTCATTTGCGATGAAGGATTTGGGTGCTGCAAATAAAATCCTTGGCATGAGAATAACAAGAGACAAAAAAAATCGCAAATTGACATTATCTCAAGGTGAGTACACAGAGAAGGTGTTGGAGAGGTTTAGAATGCAGAATGCAAAACCAGTTAGTACACCTTTGGCTAGCCATTTCAAATTAACTAAGGAAATGTGTCCCAAGACACAGGAGGAGATATAATACATGTCCAGGGTCCCTTATTCATCAGCAGTTGGCAGCTTAATGTATGCAATGGTTTGCACAAAACCAGATATTTTACATGCAGTCGGAGTTGTGAGCAAGTATATGAACAATCCAGGTAAAGAACATTGGGAGGCAGTAAAGTGGATTCTCAGGTATTTGAGAGGTACTACTACTCATGCATTGTGTTTTGGAGGTTCAGACACTTTTCTACAGGGATATGTTGATTCAGATATGGCAGGTGATAAAGACAGCAGGAGGAGCACCACAGGGTATGTTTTTACTATAGGTGGAACAGCAGTAAGTTGGATTTCGAAACAGCAAAAGGTTGTTGCACTTTCAACAATAGAGGCAGAGTATGTTGCTGCTACAGAGGCTAGTAAAGAGATGATTTGGTTACAGAGGTTTATGGAGGAATTGGGAAATAAGTAGGGGAATAGCAGGTTGTACTGTGACAGTTAGAGTGCCATTCNCACTAGCCATAATCTTGCAGACATGTTAACAAAGGGAGTAACCAAGGAGAAACTAAGTTCCTTCTTAGTTTCAGTTGGTCTTCAAGAATGAAGATGAAGATGAGAAATTTTCCAGGTCCAAGAAGGTTCAGAGTCCATCATATACAACAGCGGTGGAGTTGTTGAGATCGGTCTCCAAGTGGGATATTGTTGGTTGTCGAGCCTGATTATCTTCCTGATTCAGAGGTATTTTACTTTCAGTTGTGTTTATACCCCATGAAGTATTTACACCCCAGAAGTATGTACACTCTTCCACGCGGGGGATTACAGAGGGGGGGTACCCCCTCTGTGAGGTCCAAGGGGGCTATCCCCCCGGTTGGGGGGTCTGGGGGAAAGCGGGCCCTCAGCGGGGGTTCGGGGGTGAAGCCCCCGAAGGAAAAATTGCCTTGTAAATGTATATTGTAATTTCATTGTAAATCTGGACCGTTCATTATAAGGTCGCAGATCTAACGGTAGAGATTATGTTAGGGTTTTTTGCCCTAGAAGGAAACCCTCTTTTATGAGGGAAATGTATTGCGGCTATGGTTGATGGCAAATATTGTATTCTGAGAGAGGAGACTATGAGAGAAAGAAGAGGAAGTTACAGTGGGTTTTGTTGTAGGTTGTATCCTTTCATTTGTTGGATAATAATAAAGGAAGGACCTATCAATTTATCTAGTGGATGTAGCCCACACTGGGTGAACCACATAAATCTGTGTCTCTCTTGTATTGTGTATCTTCTGTGTTTTGTTTCCGCATTTGTTTTATTTTATTGCTCCACAGTCCTATTTTTCTAACAGTCATTGGGTTGACGGTCAAGTCAGGGCCAACAAATGAAAATTGATCAATAGTCACCACTCTTCCATCATGAGAGAAATATATCACACGACAAATAGTGGACACGATAGCTTTTATGGCATAGACATAATCTCGCCCAAGGAGTAAATTGAAATCCAAGGGGTCTTGGACTACCATGAAGTCAATAAAGACAGTTTTCCCTCCCAAAGTTACTGGAAACTAAGGAAGGATCCCTAAAGGGTGATTGGTTCTTATGTTAAAAGATAACAAAGTCTTGGTAACTAGAACAAGCTGAGGATAACCCAAAGCTTTCCAAGCAATAGAGGACAAAATACTAACAGACGCACCTTTGTCTATTAGCATCTAAGGAATGTCCCGACCATAAACTTGTACTGTAATATTGAAAAGAATGTGACAGGGAAGACGAGGTCCAGTTAGTGGACCCCAATCAAAAAGGATGGTCTCATTACTTGGAGGGGGTTCCATGGAAGAAGGAGGAATACCCCCTAGCATGGTAGATTTTGTATGAATGAGAAAGACATGGGAAGAATCAAGCTTACTCTCTAGTGGGAGAGTAGGATCGACCAATGATGAGATCATATCGACCACTTGAGTTGCATTCTCCAAGGGGAGAATGGGGTCGATGGGTGGAAACAGATCGATCGCTTGGGTTGCACTCTCTAACTGCAGAATGGGATTGACCAAGGATGGGATCGGATCGACCACTTTTTCAACTATTTCAACTAAAGACATGATCAAATTGACTACCTGATCAATCGGACTAACCGACAAAGGTACCATATTGATCATTCCATCAACTATAGGTGGGTCGAGAGTAAGCTTGTGATAAGCATTTGGAAGTTGAGGCTATGAAACATTCATGTATTCTAGTAATTTTGAAGCTTCGTCCATACAAAGGAAAAGGTGAGTTTGATGAATCCCTCTACATAACATACACGGTAACTTGACTCTACCTTTCCTCTTCCCAATGGTATCTTGACTAGTTGATGGGAGGTCATCAGCATGTTGATCATAGGTTGATGACATGCATTGATGAGGGTGTGTAGACCATGCTTCTATAACCTTGGATAGTCCAGGGCACTCCTTAAGAAGATGGATACCCTTACAAAGCCTGCAAGGGTACTTGGGATTACAGGTTGTTTGGGTGATTTTGGCACCATCAACACTCCCAGGATGATTATCAATAACGGGTTTTTGTCCAACATGTCTCTTGGTGGTTGTAAGTTTGGACCCTTGGACCCTTAGTTGGAAGTTTGGAAGGTGATTGTACCAAAAAATCCACTTCCCCTACCTTCCTTCAACCCCTCACACCCTAAACAAAAACCCTAACCATTTTGTGAATTCGTCCATAAGACCTTCACCCCTTGAAAAAGTCAGACTACCACCATGATTGTGCCCTAACACATTAATTCAAGCATCGTGGTCTGCCTGGCATCATTTCTACCTCTTCTCGATGAACCTAAACTATGGTTGGCTAGACCGGGGAAAATCTTAACCTAACCTGTCGCAACCTTTCCTTGACACCTTCTTTGTCGATGCACCCAGGAATGAATTTTGGATTTCTAGAGAACCATTTAAACCCGAATTTACGTGACCAAGCCCTAATCCACTCATCACACTATTTTTAGACTTAGTGAAATTCAAAGTTTCGAAGTTATTGTGGTGAAGTTCCCTCCATCCTCACCTATACAATCTTCCACCGAACACCAGTCAAACTTTGAAGGTTATATATCAGTAGTGTTCATGCAAACTTCATTGGTATTGTCATTTGTATACTGGTGCAAACTTCCCCTACCTTCCTTCAACCCCTCACACCCTATCCATTGAAAACCCTAACCATTTTGTGAATTCGGCCATAATACCTTCACCCCTCGAACAAGGAATACTACCACCATGATCGTGCCCTAACACCTTAAGTCGAGCATTGTGGTCTTCCTGGCATCATTGCTACCGCCCCTCGATGAACCTAAACTATGGTTGCCTAGACAGAGGAAAATATTAACCTAACCTATCCCAACCTTTCCTCGATGCCTTCTCTGTCGATGCACCCCAGGAATGAATTTTGGATTTCCATAGAACCATTTAAACCCAAATTGACATGAACAAGCCCTAGCTAACTCATCACACTAGTGTCAGACTTAGTGAAATTCTGAGTTTCGAAGATATTTTGGTGAAGTTCCTGCCATCCTATCCTATACAATCGTCCACCAAATAGCAGTCAAACTTCGAAGGTTATATATCGGCAGTGTTCATGCAAACTTCACTGGTACCATCATTTGTATACCGAGGAAGTTTACACGAACTCCTCTGGTACTACCTTCCCTTTATCAGAGAAGTTTATAAAAACTCCTCAATTACTACCTCCCCTTTATCAGTAAATTTAGTACTAACTCTGTCGGTACTATCGTTTGCATACCAGCGAAGTTCTTTCCATCGTCTTCGACACTACCTTGCTATATTGATGATATTCATACGATTGCCTCCAACACTAACCTCTCCATACCGGATAAGTTGGTATGATCGATTATGGTGAATCTCCCCTCTGTGTTGGCAGTATTAGTTTCATTGATGTCGATACACAAATTTGCTTCCTCCCTCAAACACCTAACCAAATTTCAACCATATTCTCCATCTCGCCGATTCTCCTCTCTTATTTAGATGATGGCACACCTCCCATTGTCAGCATAAGTAGCTCTTCATATGTCGATACATGTTTTTATTGATGATTTTTTCATTAACCCCCTGATTCTACGTGAAATCCCAATAAATCACTTAATTGCATAAGCTAATGTCAAATGCTTTCCCGCATAGCTTCTTTACCCTCTGAAGTACTTAGAATGTTGTATTTTTAATCAATGGTTTGATGTATTAATGGTGAATATGTTTGTTTCAAATTCGAGTATTTTTCCATGTAAGAAGACTGCAATCAAAGCTCCCATGACTGAGGCCTCTGCAAGCGGAAGCCACCAAAAAGAAGAGGCATGTTATCTCACAGTTTGTAGTTTGGGGAAATCCCAACCCAAGAAACAAATGTGTGACATGATTGGGCACGCCTATCACTATCACCTCAATATATATCCCCCTTATTTTAGTGAAGGACAAGTCCAACACAAGGGAGGATTCCCAAGTGAACCTAGGGGGATTGCAAAGGGGAAGCAAGGACCTATAAGAACACCCCTATAGATAATGGTCTAAGATTAAATTGAGGCTTGAGGAGAGAATCTTTGGAATTGGTAAATTGTTTCCAAGGTTGTGTACCTACAAAACAATGTTGGAAAAAACAAAACAAAACCAAATATGGTGATATAAGCCTCAAGACAAGTGGGAAATCAGAAAGAAACCTTGTTCTCCCAAAATTGCAGCGGTAAGGAAATATATATCAGTAATGAAGAAGTTATAACAATTAAATCATCAAAATCAAGTATATGATATTGGAAAATAAATCTTGCAATTAGTAGATAATTTTCCAATGTTTAAATGAAGACTTTGATAGCAAAAGAGGGTTGTTAAAGAGTGTTATCGGTAGAGTTTTGTAACAACCCTGTGGCTATAGAAAAAAAATTATACATCAGCAATTTATAGCCACTAAAATTAACAAGTAAACCACCCAATCAATAGATTATCATCAATAGAACATTTATCACAACTTACAAGTAATTTTCAATGGTAGAAAAAAGTGAAAAACAGTATGGGAGAGTGAGTTTGTTGTAGCCCTATTGGTTGTAGCTTAATTTTTGTTACAGAAGCACAATCACTTATCAAATCAAGTTCCCTTGGGCGACAAGATATTCAATGGCATATAGAAATCATATCCAACCTTGAACAATTTAATCTCTTAAATTTCATGTTTACCAATGCAACAATATTCAATCTCCAATGCAATTAGTGCCTTATCTATTGGGTTAAAGGAGTCTCTTTCTTGGATAAAAACCTAGCCAACAACAATAATGAAACGTTTTCTCAAGAATTAAACCCTTATAATACAAAATAAAGCACAAAATCTCCAAATTTTCTATCTTATAAGTCCAAGTTAAGCTAGGGTTTATTACTCTTCTAGGGGTGTAAACCCTTTTACTCCCTAGAGAAAATAAACCCTCACAAGGTTTTGCTACAAGAAGGTTTTTCTACAAGGGTGTAACCCCTCTTACTTATAGTAGCATTCCTTGAGCCCTTTCAATAACAATAACATGAATTTCCTTGATGGAGGGTGTATGCTCTTATACTCCTCGTAGGGTTTGATCATATGATCTTGAAATTAAGAAGAAAAACCCTTATGGCTCTACTGACTCTTCCCGATGATCTGGGGAGTGATCGGGTGAACTAGAGGGATCTGTACGAACATCCTTTGGAGCCTTCTGCTCCTCACAATCAATATGCATATGAGATACTATGTATCTCGCAAAAGTACCCTTCTTTCCAGAAGGTTCTGACTTCGTCCTCTTCTCCTTCGTTACATGGATGTGTGTGGTCATGTACACATCTCTATGTCTGGATAGTTTTCTCCATGTCTTGGTTATATACCTTGTAATATGTTTCCTCATGAAACTATCATTATAGCTCCCTCTCAGATATATCACCTGTGACATGTGACATGTCTGGGACAAGAGAAAAAACAAAATACAATAACAAGAAATAAGAACAACACTCTTCAACACTCTTCCAGTGTTGTGACCAATCATTCCTCCATAGCGACCTTCATGGAATTTACAAGATAACCTACATGGGACAAGCTCAACAACCAAGAGCATATCCTAGAGGAGATCAATTCATCTTGTAAATGAGTGCATTATTAATAATGAACAATGAGTATAATGATAATTGTACCAACAATATTCAATTTTGACTAAACATTTGATAGCAATAATACTCAATAATAATAGTCTTATAAAGGTTGTTGTTCTAGTTACAACACTTCCTTAAGTTGCAGTATTAAAATATCAAACCTAATATGCAAACCTGGAATCTAGTTGTTTATGTCCCATTTGAGTTGTTATATATTTTAGAAGACATTGTCATTTTTGTCTCCGACATTTAGTTGTTGATTAAGGTTGGTTGTCATTTATGTCAACCCTTGAAGAAAGCCCCGCAGCACAAAGGCTTGGGTAATGGACCCTGTTATCTCCTAAAATAGCACTGTCATTTTTTCAATTTTAGGTGATAGGAACAGGTCCAAAAAAATGTTTCTAAATTTTTTTGGGTGTGTTAGATGGTCTACTTTCTGAAAATAAACTTGGAACAATCATTGAATTTGGTTTTGTCAAGCAAAAGCGAGAATCTCAGGTTTCGGTGGTTTAGGCAGGCCTGAAAAGTGCTCATTAACCACTGAAAGTCGTGGTTTTCGGTAGTTAAGAGGCAAAAAATAAAGGCCTAGTTAACTACCAAAAAGCTTTCAACGTGCAATTAGAAAAGCTTGTGCTTTCACACGAGCTAGCTGTCAGTTGGCCTAATCATGAAGACATAACCGCTGAAACTCGATCGATTTGGTGAGGTAGGATGTTATTATTACATCTTATTGGGATATTGATGCTCTGTTGTCCTTTTTAACCACCATTTGTCATTTCATATGAAGGCTCGGCATAACACAAAATTTTAGGAGTTTGATTCTCGGCTAACTGTATTGATTAATTGCATGGCTTATCATTACTTCAAGTCCCAAGGGAATAGGTTCATAATAACTCCAGTTAATCACCTTTTCAAATCCATTCATATACAAATCAAATCTGAAACTATGTGTATTAGCTATAATCTCGTGTTTTCATTAACTAACTCATACGTTGAAATCAATTGTCATTGTTTCCAAGTGAAGCTCGAGTTATGTTTCTAGTCATCAAGCCATCTGTCACCCAATTCGAAGAAAAGCCCGAGTCATCGGGTAGTCTTTAGAATATCTCACTGTTTCAGTTCAATTATATCTCCTACCTGAATTTGAAATTCTCAGCTAATATCCAGCCTTTATTGTTGATTAAAATCTATTGAAGATTGGGTTTATGCAAATCAAACTCTGAGTCACCATGTTCTGTGTCTTTTACCTCGACATACACTCTTAATTCATCCTAAACTTTAGGTGTTTGTCCTCCCTAGCTCGCAAGTTTTTCCTAAATTGTAGGGACAGGTCAACAAACTCATCAAATGTTGAAAGTTGGGCCAACCCTCAGGTCTGAGTTAGATGGAACGTGGTATCTAGAGGCACACCCAGAGGTGGCCAACTTTTTCAAACAGATTGGCATCTTTTCCTATTGTGAAAAACTTGCAGACTTTCACCAACATCTTTCTGAAGCATTTTCCTTATCATATGATGGAAGGACAACTACTATTGGCAAAGAGGAATTTGTGGTTGATGAGGCAGCCATTACAGAGGTTACTGGCCTCCCAAGAACAGGGGAGTGTTGGTTTAAGACCACTGTGCCTGCAAACATTGAGTTCAGATCCTACTTACAGCCTCAGCACAAGGATCTCATATGAAAGAAAGACATACCAATGTCCTTTCTTGAGCCTAAATGGAAAGCTCTTTTGAAGGCAATCTTTGTATACATCACCTGTGAGGGCAGGTACAATAGGGTTATGTTTTACCACTTCAAGCTATTGAACCATTTCACAGGTAGGTCTCCCATCAATTTTCCTTTCTACCTGCACAAAGCTCTCACAAAAATGGCCAAATAAGTCAAGATGAATCCCACTAAAGTGGCCAGTAGGTTGTCTCACCAAGGGCTAATCACACGTATTGTCAAAGAATCATTAAAGAAGAAACAAGTAGACTGGAATTACTTCTTATTTTGGAATGAGTTCCAAACTGATGTTCAACGGGATGAAAACGGTAAGAAATATGTTGCCAAGAAATCCATCACTCCTAAGAGTGGTCAAAGAAAGAGGAGGGCTATCTCACCTCCAAAAGAGCCAACAGAGTCATCCTCTGCCAAACGAAAGAGAGCCAAAAGGAAATTAAATTTTGGCAAAGAAGGTGAGAAAACTGAGAATCTTGTTGATGGAGATAACCCTCTCAATCTACCATACAGTGACTCAGAGCCAGAGCAAGAGTCAGTAGAGACACAGGGTGACGAACAGGCTAAGGAACTAAAGGGTTTAATCCTGAATACTTTTTAGCTCATGTACTTAGACTCTTATCTTGATATGAATCACAGTCTTCTTTTGCTACCAATGTCATATTCGTTCATGTGTTGCATTACTCTGTACTTTGATTCAGTTTAGCTCAGCTTTTAAGAACTATCATCTTCTTATTTAGCTCATGAATTTGAATTAAAGGATCTCTTACTATCTTGTATGACCCTGCATGTTAATGTACTTGGTTATCTATATTAGTGTTCTTCATACCCTATTTCAATTACTCTGTTTGATCATTGATTTCTAAAAGCACTGTCTTATTCGAATGCATGATAAATTGTTCTTCTCATTAGCCACTGAGTTATCCCATTGATCCAAGTATACCAAATTTACTATATTCTTAAGTTACCAAGCATCTTTGGCCTACAACCCCAAAGAGTTTCTTAGAGTAATAACAAATTGGCGTCATTGCCGGGGAGAGGAGATTGAAGCTCAGCTTCCCTGGGAGACGACATAGATCTGATCTTTGATGATAGACAAAGGTTGGATACTACATTGGTTGTAATCATCTATCTGGCGACTCCATGAAGGACGGATTCAGTGGCGACTCCATGATATTCAAATGTCAAAAGTGTTTGCTTCTCTTTTGGCTTGGAGGTTTGCACCTCTTGACTTCTCTTCAGTTCCTAGTTTCCCACATCCAGTACCTGATATGTCGGAATGGGGAGATTTTCTGCCTAGCTTCAAAGAGAGAAAAGAAGACAATCCTATAGAACACCTCATCAAGTTTCATGAGTGCATGGATATATTAGATCTGCAACATGAAGATGTTCATGTTTTCATTGTATGGTGATGCACGTCAATGGTATTTTTCTTTACCTCCTTCCAGCATTTCATCATTGAAGGATTTTCACAAAGCATTCACTGAGCACTGCAAAAGGTATTTTTCAGATGAGTTTGCATTTGATAATTTATGTGATGAATATGAGTTACATTGTAAGCTTGAAGATGTAAATCTAGAAAGAGCTCCCCCTCATAATATGCCACAGCCCTTTAATGATCTTTCAGATGTTGTGTTTTCCCATCAACATGAACTACAAATGGATAATAAAGAAACTGGCTGCTCTCTTACCATCCTCAAGTCTGATTGTTATGAATTCGAAGAACTGGTTTCTTTAGCTACACAGAGAGATGATCATAAATGTATACATAATGTGGTTAATGATAGCTTCGAAGAGTATGTTGCAACAGGGGACATCTATCATTGTAACCAAAATATTGGTGATCTTCGGATGGATAACCATAGCATTGATTCTTTTGACATTGTATCAATTGTATTTACTGCCTTACTTTGTCATGAAGATGAGATTGTCCCCTTTGAAAACCCCAAAGGTGATTATCAAATTGATACATTAGCGGGTGACAGTGTCAAATCTGCAACAGATTCTCAGGGCAGCCCTTCACTTTTAGATTTGCAGTTCAAGAGAAATGGTAGTGACTATGAAGAACAATATTTTCAGAAAACATCTAATCTTCAAGAAAGACAGCAACAGGATTATATTTCTCCTTAGGTATCTTACATGTCAATGTCAGATGAGAAGGATGAATATGATGAGGTAAAAGATGATATTTTTTCAAATCTATTTCAAGATCCTATTGTTGATGACTCTATGCTTGAATATTCATCTCTATCATTAGAAATTGTTCTTGATGTTCCCATATTTGATAAATATGGTGGTGAGGAAGAAGACTTTAAGTATTGGGAAGGATTGTTAACTACTAAAATTTCATCTAGTTCTACTTTTCAGCGAAGAGATGATCAGAGATGTTGTCATAAAGATTAGATTGCCTCCTTTGAAAACTCTGAATATGTTGAACAGACTAACATATCAATAGAAGACAGTTTCAAACCTGCAATAGATAGTAAGGACAGCTTTCAATTTTTTTATTGCAGCACACACAAAGAAGAGGATGATGAGGGCAGCTTAGAGTTTCCAGATTTGCAAAGACTTTCTAATCTTCATCTAGAACAACAGGAAAATTGCAGCATATATGAAAAGGAAGATGATGAGAAGAAAGGTTCTGGTCAGAAATTGAGTTTGTATTTTTCTCCAATAGAGATCAAGCAGTCTACATTCAGCATTGAGTGTTGTGAAGGAAAAGAAGAGTAGCATTACAGTCAGTTGGATCAGCAATTGAAAGAGGTATTTCATTGTGACTTTAATGACCCTTTTGCCAACTATTTGGAATCTTTGAACAGTATATGTGTTAAATTATTTTTATCACTTGGAAATTGGCTTGATCGTCTATTCAAACCTCTTTGTTGTTGGCTATCCCTTCCATTGTTGTTCGGGTCAAGATCTAGCATGATGTCAGTAAATCAGTTCCTTACATGGTTTCATTGGAAACATGAATTCACCTGATAAGAGGCAGTATGGTTGGTTAATGTAGGAGTAGGTAGAAGAATAAGCTCGTCATACGAGCAGCTAGATATTTTTCAGTTGTTGAGTTCATGAATAAGCAGACGGGCTACAGACAAGCTACAGGCAGGCTTGCAGAGGAACAATTGCATAGGCCACATGACTCCATAGCCCAATAGATAAGGCAAATGGAACTACTTGTTCTTGGAACCTCACTGGGAGGATTCCATCCCCGAGTAGGAGCCAGATGTTATCTCCTAAAATAGCATTGTCATTTTTTCAATTTTAGGTGATAGGAAGAGGTCCAAAAAATTGTTTCTAAATTTTTTTAGGTGTGTTAGATGGTCTACTTTCTGAAAATAAACTTGGAACAAATATTGAATTTGGTTTTGTCAAGCAAAAGTGAGAATCTCAGGTTTTGGTGGTTTAGGCAGGCCTGAAAAGCACTCATTAAGCACCAAAAGTTGTGGTTTTCGATAGTTAAGAGGGAAAAAATAAAGGCCTAGTTAACTACCGAAAAGATTTCAACGTGCAAAAAGAAAAGCACGTGCTTTCGCACGAGCTAGTTGTCAGTTGGCATAATCATGAAGACATAACCACCGAAACTCAATCGATTTGGTGAGGTAGGATGTTATTATTACATCTTATTGGGATATTGATGCTATGTTGTCCTTTTTAACCACCATTTGTCATTTCATATGAAGGCTCGGCATAACACAGAATTTTAGGAGTTTGATTCTCGGCTAACTGTATTGATTAATCGTATGGCTTATCATTACTTCAAGTCCCAAGGGGATAGGTTCATAATAACTCCAGTTAATCACCTTTTCAAATCCATTCATATACAAATCAAATCTGAAACTATGTGTATTAGCTATAATATCGTGTTTTCATTAACCAACTCATACGCTGAAATCAATTGTCGTTGTTGTCAAGTGAAGCTCGAGTTCTGTTGTTGGTCATCAAGCCATCTGTCATCCAATTCGATGAAAAGCTCGAGTCATCAAGTAGTCTTTAGAATCTCTCACTGTTTCAGTTCAATTATATCTCCTACCTGAATTTGAAATTCTCGGCTAATATCCAGCCTTTACTGTTGATTAAAATATGTTGAAGATTGGGTTTATGAAAATCAAACTCTGAGTCACCCTGTTCTGTGTCTTTTACCTCGACATACACTCTTAGTTCATCCTAAACTTTAGGTGTTTGTCCCCCTAGCTCGCATATTTTTCCTAAATTTTAGGGACAGGTCAACAAACTCATCAGATGTTGAAAGTTGGGCCAACCCTCAGGTCTGAGGTAGATGGAACGTGGTATCTAGATTCATGCCCAGAGGTGGCCAACTTTTTCAAATAGATTGGCGTCTTTTCCTATTGTGAAAAACTTGCAGACTTTCACCAACATCTTTCTGAAGCATTTGCCTTATCATATGATGGAAGGACAGCTACTATTGGCAAGGAGGAATTTGTGGTTAATGAGGCAGCCATTACAGAGGTTATTGGCCTCCCAAGAGTAGGGGAATGTTGGTTTAAGACCATTGTGCCTGCAACCATTGAGTTCAGATCCTACTTACAGCCTCAGCACAAGGATCTCATATGGAAGAAAGACATACCAATGTCCTTTCTTGAGCCTAAATGGAAAGCTCTTTTGAAGGCAATCTTTGCATACATCACCTGTGAGGGCAGGTACAACAGGGTTATGTTTTACCACTTCAAGCTATTGAACCATTTCACAGGCAGGCCTCCCATCAATTTGCCTTTCTACCTGCACAAATATCTCACAAAAATGGCCAAACAAGTCAAGGTGAAGCCCACCAAAGTGGCCAATAGGGTGTCCCACCAAGGGCTGATCATACTTATTGTCAAAGAATCATTAAAGAAGAAATAGGTAGACTGGAATTACTTCTTATTTTGGAATGAGTTCCAAACGGATGTTCAACAGGATGAAAAGGGTAAGAAATATGCTACTAAGAAATCCATCACTCCTAAGAGTAGTCGAAGAAATAGAAGTGTTATCCCACCTCCAAAAGAGCCAACAGAGTCATCCTCTGCCAAACGAAAGAGAGCCAAAAGGAAATTAAATTTTGGCAAAGAAGGTGAGCAAACTGAGAATCTTGTTGAGGGAGATAACCCTCTCAATATACCATACAATGACTCAGAGCCAAAGCAAGAGTCGGCAGAGACACAGGGTGACAAACAGGTTGAGCAAGTTGCAGAAGATTATCCCAACTTGCCCTCACCAACTCCTCTAGGTGAACACAGTTAACCATTAGCAGAAGCTTATTCAAGCAAACCTAAAGCATCAAAGACTCAGAAAATCAATAAACTTCTGAAACAGATCTATGAGATGGAAGTTTTAGAAAGAGTCATTAAAAAGACAAATGCAGAGTTGACTGAAAGAAATGCAGAACCTTATAACATTAACCAAAATGTCAAGGAAAAGCATGATAAAGTCAAGGATAGGAACAGGGTGTTGATAAGAGAGAATATGAAGTTGTACAGGCAGCTTAGGCTTCTGAGGCTAAAGATAAAAGAATCCCAACCTCCAGCTCAGGATCATTCAGGGTTAGAAACCCTAGCAGAATTAGCTACTTCAATAGAGAAGGAAACAGAGCCTCCTACACAGCATATTGAGGTTTCCAGCCCTGTAAAAGGAGGAGGAACATCACCAAAGGCACTCTAAACCTTCAGCAAATCAGCAAGGTAATACATTTTTGCAGTTTTTTAGTTTTGGACAAGCTTGAATTTCGGTGGTTTAGGCGGACCTGAAAAGTGTTCATTAACCACCAAAAGCAAAGATTTTGGTAGTTAAGGCACCCAGTTTTTACCACTGTTAATTACCAAAAGCCTGTCAATGCCAGATTTGTCGAAATTTTGCACAGATCGAGGTTTTACTAATCTGAATCATTTGAAAACACTTGTAATGGATAGATGTTGAATTATAGAGTCAGATTCAAGATCCATTTTTGGTGTATAAAGATTATAAAAGGTATCCAAGTTGGTTTTGGTGGCAACAAATTAGGATTTTTGCACAACTCAGCAAATTCGAATTCTATCTCTTGGAAGAGTCATCAATCAACCTTGGGAGGCTAGTCTGCACTGCACAAGGACTCTACTACCTCTGAAGACCATCATATGTGGAATTGACCTCATCTTGAGGATCTTTCCCTATTTTTTGTAAATATTGTTTTGACTT
Organism: Picea mariana; assembly: GCA_032191745.1. Lineage (NCBI taxonomy): Eukaryota > Viridiplantae > Streptophyta > Pinopsida > Pinales > Pinaceae > Picea > Picea mariana. The sequence continues at coordinate 76,574 of JASDQU010104009.1, read as the reverse complement.
TCTGATTTTAGTAAATCTGATCCATTAATTCAGGATCTAGATACAGTGATGTAAAAGCTATAAAGATGAAGACAGAAGAGGAACTAAAGGGTTCAATCCTGGATACTTTTTAGCTCATGTACTTAGACTCTTATCTTGATATGAATCATAGTCTTCTTTTGCTACCAATGTCAGATTTGTTCATGTGTTGCATTACTCTGTACTTTGATTCAATTTAGCTTAGCTTTTAAGAACTGTCATCTTCTTATTTAGCTCATGAATTTGAATTAAAGGATCTCTTACTATCTTGTATGACCCTGCATGTTAATGTACTTGGTTATCTAGATTAGTGTTCTTCATACCCTATTTCAATTATTGTATCTGATCATTGATTTCTAAAAGCATTGTCTTATTCGAATGCATGATAATTTGTTCTTCTCATTAGCCACTGAGTTATCCCATTGATCCAAGTATACCAAATTTACTATATTCTTAAGTTACCAAGCATCTTTGGCCTACAAACCCAAAGAGTTTCTTGGAGTGATAACAGACAGAATATTTTTTTATGTAAAGATGACTCATTATTGTCTTTTCATGGTTGATAAGAAGTAAATATGGATGAACTCCAAAGTGGTCCCCTTATGGTGAAAGCCCTCACGAGAAGACACTTTGCGGAGTAAGAGAACCCATGCTTAATTATGGAATAATGAGATGAAGGACAATGAATTTTTCAGGTAAACTATCTTATATGGATAGTGTTTTTCATTCCATTTCTGGTGGTATGTGGAATGTCACATAACTCCTCACGGTTAGAGAGTTATGGCCATGAGAAGTTGGAGACCCCAGGTTTGGGTAATGAACCCAAGTTTGTTTGATGGATAACGTTATGAGTTATGATATATTTTTAGATAATACTATTCTATATGGATAGTACATGTCATTCCATTTCTGGTGGTATGTGTAACATCACATAACTCCTCACGGTTTGAGAGCTATGGCCTTATGAAGTTGGAGGACCCTCATATGTCATCTAGAAGCCCCAAAAGGTCAAAGTAGTCAAAGTGGTTTAAGATATTTTCAAGGTAAATAATAAAGTGAAGCAATGAGTGTATTATAATTCAAAGTGAATACAAAATAAATTATTTCAATAATAAATTTAATGGAGAAATTAGAAGTAGATTAACCCTAAAATAAGGAAAGTGGGGCCAAGTGACCTAGAAGATGTTTTTAAGGAAGCTACTTGGAGAGTATAAATAAGAGGAAAGGCTCTCTCATTTTAATCACACTTGAGCATATTGAATATCTATAGGTGTCTGAGGTAACCAATGATATCTAAGCCTAAATTCTGAGGGAAGGTGAAGAAAATAAGGTCGAAATGCAAGGAAGGATAAATTCTTTTGATGGTGCTTTCTAAGGTATCTTATTTACAGGTCATCTCACCATTTTGATATAACTTTTTTTCTATAATGATTCAAACTTTGAAATTTGTATTCCATTGATAAACCATATCCAAGTATATGTGGTAAGAAATTCATCTTGTGGGTCATTGTATTTTTTGAGTTACACTCTGTGGAAAATAGGGTTTGTGGCTAGTCCTGAAACTAGTCAAAAACAGGTGTTTCGGGTAAAAATGTCATAACTTATTCATAAAAGATCCAAATTAAGTGAAACCAAATGTTTTGGTTAGGGTACAATATTTAGTATGTTTTGTAACAATTTCAGATCAATTCAACAAAAATTTCGTGTAGGGCACGCTCTACAAGGTTGCTCTCTAGAATAATCCAGAATTCAACAAGGTATGTCATTTTTGCTATAAATCCTTTTCTGAGAGGTTCCAAGTAATGATACCTGGAGGAATTGCATAAAACACACTTAAGAACATTGTGTATCAGTCTCATATATTTATACATTACAGATACAAATTTATGATTACTTCAAGTTAGGATTGTTGACTAATCCAAAACTAGGCATGTGAGACTAAAGAAAATTTTGATGAAAATGTCAGTCTCTTGTTGTTGAAGTTAAGGAAGGTTTGCAGGAATGTGATCATGTCTATTAAAGAGCTACAAATCAGATTTGGATGATGAAATTGATGAGGGCTTTTGGTTGAGGTACATGTTGAGTACATGGTTGAGACAAGTAGTTGATGAGTTGGCACATACATGAGGTGTATAGTTGATGATGTTGGTACATATTGATGAGTCATAGTTGATGAGTAATTGACACATGATTGGTACATACTTGGTACATGGTTTTATGCACTTATTTATGGTACAAGTTGATTACAGGTTATTTGGTATAGGTTGGTGCATGGTTGGTGCACTTGTTTATGGTACAAGTTGATTACAGGTTGAGATACAGGTTGATGCATGGTTGATGCATGGTTCATATTTATTGGTACAGGTTTACAGTGGCATATCTCATAGTGATAGGTTGACAGTGGTTCCATCCTTCTACTTCTACTTTAGGGTGGTAGGACGGGTGGTTGTAGCCACCTTCTTGTTGTAGCCGGAGAACATAAGGGGTTGTAGCCTCCTTCTGGTTGTAGCCAGAGAATTGGGGAGTTGGAGTTTCCCTCGGGTTGTAGCCTGAGAAACTAGGGGTTTGGAGCCTCCTTCCAGTTGGAGTTGGAAAACAAAGGAAGTTGGTGCTTCCAATGACTGTAATTCTTCGAAACATATAAGAAAAATCATTTTGTGGTTTTCTCCCAATTTGGGTTTCCACGTAAAACACTGGTGTCCTGTGTATGTGTATGTTTGTTCATTTGTTCATTGTTTATTTACTCTGCAGTTATTGGATGATAATGCTTCATTGATATAACACTTGGATTATATGGTTAAAAAGGATTAAATTGATCTATTACTTATTCACCCCCCCTCTCAGTAATCCAACATAGGCCTCCTCTGAGTGAACTAGTTCTAAGATCCCTTTAGATCTACTATCACTACTTGGATAAATGTCCTCTTTCCAAATGTACATCTCTTGCAAACTCCCTCATTTTATATATGAGTGCACCATCCATCTTTGTCTTCTAATGATCTTCCTTCCAGTGGTTAGACTATTCTGAAGGAAACTCGCTCTAAAACCATGTTAGATTTTCATTAGTTTTTGTTAACATTAGCTTTACCATATAATTTTGATATTCTTTTAAAATTCAATAACCATACACTGAAATATATAAGCATCAAATAAACAAGCACAAGAAGACACAAAGATTTATCTTGGGAAAAACCCAACCAACTTTTCTTAGAAAGAATATTCCAATACAACCATGAACAAGCTCTATTCACAATACCAAGCCAGCATTGAAGAAACCATGATAACAAATACTTATCTTTTCTTATTTTCAAACCCTAGCGAGGGTAGAAAATTGAGTAGCACCATAGAACTGGTACAAGATAGGTGCATCACTAGAGCAAGATAGCACACCACAGAACTGGAACAATTGGCAATTGGAAAATGCAACTGGCACTGAGAAATTGGGTAGAACCACACAATATTAGCACAACTCTTCTAGAAGTATCACACAAGAGAAACCACCAAGAGCCACCAAGAATATCCTTCACAAGTAGGGCACACTTTCCAAGAGAATTAGAACCCAAAAATAGTGAAATTGTCACAACTGCAGCTGCAACTTCCTAGTGTGCATTGTAGAAGGAGAACTATGTGTATGTACAAATGAAATGATCCATCCCTGTATTTATACTAATATGGGCACATGTCTGGGGCCGACTTCTTATTATGGGTCTTCATATTTACTTTATTATTCATGTGGGATGACTTCTCTTCCTGGAAATTGTATTTGCACTTTAATTATTTCATGTGGGCTGACTTCTCTATTGTTGTCTTCTATTTCACTCTATTCTTTTCCGAGGTGTTCTTAAACTATTCAATGGTCTTCCTTTGACATCTAGAATCTTCTTCTTCTCTAATAAAATTTGTCCAGGAGGAAATACCTCCTGTAGCTACCAAAACATCAACATTTGCAACATGTTGAAATGCTTCAATTACTAAAGTGACACTTACCAAAAGACTGAACTTGTTACCTCATGAAGTAACACATGTTGTCCTTTTTGGGCCATGCTAGTGTGGCGGATGATACTATGTTGTTGATGATGAATGGTGATGTTTGGTTGAGAGGAGGGGATATATATGCTCAGTGTGGGTTCATTTGGTCATTTGGCTCTCAGCAATCTGTGTATTCTACCTGTAGGCCTCAAGACATCATCTCCTTAGTTACTCTTAGTCTAGGGGGGTAACAACTAGCTCCTACATGGGGACATGTGCTTGTCGTAGAGTACATGAGAACCTCATAATATCCTATTAATAAATGTCCCTAAACATACTCAAGAAAAATATTAGAGCATCGAGGGGTGGCTTTCTCACCCTTTATTCATCAAAAGTTCAAAATTTCAAAATTGACAATTATTTCTTTAAAACAAAATTGTATTTTTCTCAAATACTCATAACTAACATGTAATATGATCGAAGAAAATGCATCACAAAAACTATGCATAAATGAAACAAACAATATGTAAAATAGAGCATGAAAACAAATGCAACTACATTAGGATGAACACACAAATGAAATGCAAGAAATCAAATGTGATGCATCCCCCCTACCATCCTGGGGTTCTACGACCTCCCAGTCTAGTATCTTTCTAACTGTAGAGTCGAATCGAATCCTCAGGTTCCTCTTTGAACCCAAATCAAATATACACAGGTCCCTTTTTCCTTCTATGTGCAAGTCTGTCAGACCTGCGGGAAAATTTTTGCGCGCTCCCAAACACTAGTTCAGGCATTAGCCTCTCCTTCATACGACCATGGCTCGTGTCCTTGTGCTAATGTGCGAATGCAGGTGCGGCCAGAGTGGTTTCAAACCAACCCATTTTTTCCCCGCAATCCTCCTCGTGTTTCCATGTATTCATTTGTGAATATCGTTGTTCTAATTGTGGCCCTCTCAAGGAAAATTAATATCCGAGCATGTCCCGGCCCCACAATCCTTCTCGTCTGTCGATTTCTCTCTTTCGGAGATGATCCGTGATTAACGGTTGCTATCGAATCCCCTTTCTTCACATGTGTCCTCGAGATATTACCTTTAAATTCCATGCAAATCATGTCCTCGATATGCTACAAGATCGTCGATCTCACTATCTTGATGATATTGTCTAAACCGATGGCTCAGATCTACACCTTTCGCATTTATGGACCAGATCTACCCCTTCCCGATCAACGGTCGAGATCACCTTAGTGATTTTAGGCTTCGGGTGTTTGAAATCTCAAACCTCTCTACTCTTCGTACTCCAATCTTCTGGATTTAACGATTAGTTGCCAGTTGTCTCCTTGAACCTATGGTCGGGATCTCCTCTACAAATCCGGCCTTCGGAAATCTCAAATCTCAAAATCTCATCCCTGTTGACTGGGTATCTCCCAGAGTGGAAGATCTTCTAACATGTATCCTCCCAAATCAACGGTCATGCTCCTTCTTCGAGACTTTGACCTCCTCAACCAGATCAACGGTCCTACTACTCCTTCCTTGATCAATGACAAAGATTTTCTACTGGTCCTCAGACCTTTTCTCCTCCGCTTTCTTCCAAAGTTCTGTATCTGGCACTACATGTCCTCCTTCGCATCAACGAATCTCGTCATTTCTGAGACTTTGGCCTTCAACGTTCTCAAATCTCCAAAGAAAAATCTTCCAGAGTGTTGGATCTTTTGACACCTTTCCTCTCTTGATCCAACAGATGTTCAATGGATGTCTAACGAAGTGAATATTCGTCTACCACATGTCCCTTCGCAGATCATCAACCCATGTTCTTCCTTTGGGATCAATAGCCCTTAGTCATTTCAGCCTTCGGTGCTTCAGAACTTTCCAAAACTTCTTTCCACAAAAACCCCAGAGTGAAATCCTCTAAAGTACATGATCTAGTGGCACCTGTCCTCTTCCAGATCGATGGCTATCATTCTCTTTGGCTATTCGGGCTTCGGCCATTTCAAACCTTCCTCCTTCACATTATTCTGGAGTGACGTCACCCGGAGTTCATGATATCTCGCCATGTGTCCTTTCTAGATCTAACAGTCCAGCTTCTCTTCTGCTCTTCGAGCTTCGACGATCTCAGTTCTCAACTGAACTCTTACTACAACTTACCCAGAGCTCGTGATCTATTGATAAGTGTCCCTCTGTAGATCAACGGTTGTCAGCTCTTTGGTTCTTCGAGCTTAAGGTGTTTCAACCTTCTGTGCGCTCGTTCCTCTTGGGGTTTCCTCACCTGAAACACATGATCTCTTGACATGTGTATCCTCTTTGATCTAACAACCTCTATCTGCTTTAGGTCTTCAAGATTCGAGAGTTTCAACTCTTGAGCATTCGGTTCTCCCAGAGTACTTTCACCCGAAAACTCATATCTTGTGCCACATGTTGTCTTTTATGATGAACGGTCCCTACTCGCTTCGGGAGTTCTGGACTTTGACAAGTCCGATCTCCTAAGTGTATACAGCATTAAGGCTCGTGCACTTCCATCCAAATCCAACGGTTTTTGACCCTCTGCGCTCAGATCCAATGGATGGGATTTGTTCTCTTCTCTTGCGCTATCCGTGTTCACTGGGCATTGATCCAACGAGCCAGGCTTCTCCTTACAACCAATCTGACAGTTATTGTTTCTCCTCCTCCTAAGCTTTAGACTTCTCCCAACTTGGAAGATTTCGAGAGTGTTCAAATCTCTCGACCTTTGAACTTTCTTCTGCGAACCCGAATATATTGGGTATCGCTTACACTTCTGAGAGCATTGTCTCTTCTGAGATTTAGAACTTAGAATAATTCTGTCACCCATACACTCCTTGCGTTATTCCTTTTGAGCTTGATCACCTCGAATATTTTGATCTCCCATGCACTCCTTGCGTTTCTGGGATTTTTTCAAACTCAGATCCGAAGGATTTCTTGAAAATAAATACTTCTCGCCCTCCTAGCGTTCCCCTTTCTTGATACACACTTTGCAGAGCTGCTTCTACAAAGTATTCATTAACTTTGTTCTTCCCGAACTCAACAGAGAGTTCTTCCTTTGCCCACTTGCACTTCGCTCGATGCCCGCTTGGCAAATCTCTACAGAGTTCTCAGTAACTCTGCTTCTCTCTGAATTTGACAAAGAGTTCTTCATGTTCACTCCTTGCACTTCTGCTAATGAAGGTTCAACAGTATCCCTCCTAAGCTTTCCTTGAGGTTAACTCACCTCTGTCAACACACTCCTTGCACTCGGAAACTCTAAGATGAGAAAAAATTTAACTCATACAATACTTCACCAGTTCATACATTCAAACATGAATGACATATAAAGAATAACAATGAATACAAATACATAAACACACCATATGCAGGAAAAATTGTTTTTCTATTATCTTTGTGTGTCTATATAGATGTTTACAAAAACTAGATTGCAACAGAGTCTCAGTTCTCTTAAGCTCTCTCTCTCAGAACTATTCTACCTCCTAATTCTCCTAAAACTCTCTCTACCTGATATCTCTCTCTTAAGTCTTCTAATTACAAAATGAGGGCTCCACGAGCTTATCCTCGCCACCACCTTAGTGCTATCATTGTCTCATTTATGGCACCATACTCCTACGGCTACATTCCATAAATTATTATCCAGACCTGACTACGATTTGGACCTACTACAGGTAACCATTTAAGGAAACCCTAACCACTACCTGTACAAAGGCATGGCCTAGCATGTATCATCCTTACAACATGCAACAATTTGTATATGATTATATTCAAAATTTAAAAATGGGAGGGTCGGTGCCTCTCCCTTTCTCCATTGCACGTCTGCGTATTGGCGTGCTGGTGCATTTGCTAAGGTGGAGTGATTCTCCTGCATCATACTCCACTGCTAGGGAAAAACAATAGCTCCTTCTCATGAGCTCCTCTTCTCCAGTGTTGAAATCCTCCTAGATCCCAAACTCTTCCTTGGACTTGTCATCTTTATCCTCTCCAGCTATGTTGTTTCTACTGTTGTTGTTGCTTCTTCTATTTCTTCCCTACTGCTATGGCAGGCTCTCTTTTGTTCATCTCCCCTTTGTTGACTATTGCTTGCGCTGACCTTAGCATCAGCCGCCTTATTTCCTCTATCACTCTACCCGGCTACTCCAATGGTTGTCTCTTCTTACGCAGTCTTCTCGGCTGTAACTCTACCTTATTAGTGGGTATATCATTTTGATCCCCCATGCAGTCTTTACTTTCCCTTGTGGCACTAGTTTTCCACTCGGTTTCAAACTCCAATTATGCATTCCCATCATTGACTTGTTGTTCATCTCCTCCTTCTGACAGCTTTTCTTATGCCAGTTTTCTTGCTGGCATATCTCCAACTTCCTTTATTTGCTCACCTGGCTGGTATGCTCCTCCATATGTCTCCAACTTCCTTTATTTGCTCACCTGGCTGGTATGCTCCTCCATATGTCTCCAACTTAGCCTGTTGTATATGCCTAGTTCTCTCCAATATTTCCAGTTCCTCATGCAGCTCAGCAAAGTCCATAATGTTTGCTTCCTCTTATGTTGCAGGCTCCAGTGCTACATTCATTTCCTGTTCAGCTTCCTAGCTAAAAATTTTGAGCCATTCTTCTTAATGGTCTTCTCCTAAAATTTGTGTGACTGTCTTCTGGTAGCCATTTTTTGGTTCTGGATTGTCCAACCAATCCTCCAACATCCTCAATTATAACTCCCATTGAGTGAGCCTCTCAACTATGTACTCCTCTTCTTCTTCTCCTTGGGTAGCTTCTGATATCTGCTCCTTCATCATGACAGTCACCAATGGTTGTCCTTCCTCTTATGTTTCATCGGAAACACATGCTCTTGCCTCAACTGGGATATTTGGTAGGAATATATGAATTTCCCCAATGATCAGAATGCTCTTCTGATCCTCCTCCTAGATGGTGTAAGCATTTAACTTCTCATAATATTCATTCACATGGTCTGAAAATCCACATGAACCTTCACCTATCATCACTTCTTGCTTACATGAACTCTCAACAGAGTCTGTGAGACTCTCAGACAGTCACATCTCTTTCCCCCTACCCACCTGGCAATTTGGGACTTCTCTTCTGCCCACCTGGCAGTCTATGAGATTAACTGATCCCATCTCATTTCCCTCCTAGAAATTTGAACTTTTTGAATTGCTCCTTGGCAATATGTGAGACCTTCTACTTATCTCTTTCCATTGCCCACCTGGCAACTTGAAAGTCCACTTCTGCCCACCCAGCAGTTTCTGAGATCCTCTGCTAATCTCATATCATTGCCCACCTAGAAATATGAATTTCCACTGTTGTCCTCCTGACAGTCTATGAGATCCTGCAATGACCTCATTTCATTGTCCACCTGGAAATACGAAAATCCATCTCTGCTCTCCTGGCATTTTATGAAATATTTATCTGATCTCATCTCTTCCTCATCACTAAGGTTCCTTCCAGCTTCTGGCTCACATATGTGAACCACTTCCTCTTCATCTTTGATGCTTTCGTCATACCTCATCCACCTCTTTAACAGTTGTTGTTGTTGTCCTCTAGTAAACAATCTATTGAATGTCCACTTCACCTTCTTCTTCATGGGCCACTCATATACCCAATGCGCTTTAGCATTTTGCTGCATTTTCAATGTCAGCTGCTCCATCCTTGCTCTTATCTCATTGAGCTCTAGATCCATCTCTGGATTGCTTTTCTTCTTGCAGCCTTCTCTTTGACCATGCTCATGACTTTTAGTATCCATTTCCACCTTCTACCTGCCCTCTTGGAAATCCTATGGATTACTCTACATCTGAGAGCATCTCCATCTTCTCTCACAGCCCACCTGGTTGTTTAAAATTTTGTTGTTGTCGTGCGCGTGCAACAACCTTCTTACAGAGAATCAGCACTCTGTATTCCTTTCACTCATTATCTACAAGCAAATTTATGTTTGTGATACCACCTAATGTCATCAGCTCATCTCCTTTCACCATCTCTCCTTTGTCTGATGTCTGCAAACAAATTTCGGCCTTCTGATACCACTTGATGTCATAAAATTACCTCATTTGCCTACAGAAATCAATTATGTGCTCTGATACCACTTGATGCAGCCCCACTACATCATGGGGTTCTGCGACCTCTTAGTCTAGGATCTTTCTAACTGCAGAGTCGAATTGACTCCTCAGGTTCCTCTTTGAACCCAAATCAAATATACATAGGCCCCTTTTTCCTTCTGTGTGCAGGTCTGTCAGACCCGCGAGAAAATTTATGCGCACTCCCAAACACTAGTTTAGGCGTAACCCCCTTTGGCATTAGCCCCTCATTCATACAACATTGGGTCATGTCCTTGTGCTAATGCACGATTGCGGGCGCGGCCAGAGTGGTTTCAAACCAACCCGATTTTCACCCCGCAATCCTCCTCATGCTACCACGTATCCATTTGTGAATATTGTGGTTTTAATTGTGGCCTGCTCAAGGAAAATTAAAATCTGAGCATGTCCTAGCCCCAAAATCCTTCCCGTCCTTCAATTTCTCTCTTTCGGTGATGATCTGTGATCAACGACTGCTATTGAATCCCCTTTATTCACATGTGTCCTTGGGCTATGACCTTTAAATTCCACGCAACTCCTATCCCCGATATGCTACGGGATCGTCGATCTCGCGATCTTGACAATCTTGTTTGAACTGACGGCTCAGATCTACACCTTTCACATCTACAGACCATATCTACCCCTTCCCGATCAACGATCGAGATCACCTTCATGATTTCGGGCTTTGGGTGTTTGAAATCTCAAACCTCGCTACTCTCCGTACTCCAATCTTCCGTAGTTAATGATTTATTGTCAGTTGTCTCCCTAAACCTACAGTCACGATCTCCTTCATGGATCTAGCCTTCTGAAATATCACATATCAAACTCTCATCCTTGATGACTAGGTATCTACCGAGTGTAAGATCTGTTGACACGTATCCTCCTAGATCAATGGCCGTGCTCCCGCTTCAGGACTTTGAGCTCCTCAACCAAATCAACGGTCCTACGAATCCTTCCTTGATCAACGACCAAGATTTTCTCCTAGTCCTCGTACCTTTTCTCATCCTCTTTCTTTTGGAGTTCTGGATATGGCATTGCATGTCCTCCTTCACATCGACGTCTCTCGTCGTTTCTAGAACTTCGGCCTTCGACGTTCTCAAATCTCAACAGCCACAAATCTTTGAAGTGAAATCTTCTAGAGTGTTGGATCTTCTTACACTTGTCCTCTCTTGATCCAACAGTTGTTCAATGGCTATCTAACGAAGTGAATCTTCACATGCCATGTGTCCCTTTGTAGATTAATGACCCGTGTTCATCCTTTGGAATCAATGGCTCTTAGTCATTTCGACCTTCGGCACTTTAGAACTTTTTGAAACTTCTTTCCACAAAAACCTCATAGTGCAATCCTCTAAATTCCATGATCTAGTGACACTTGTCCTCTTCCACTATCATTCGCTTCGGTTGTTTGGGCTTCAGGGATTTTAAACCTTCCTCCTTCATGTTATTCCGGAGTGACTTCACCTAGATTTAACGATATTTCACCACGCGTCCTTTCTAGATCTAACAATCCAGCTTCTCTTCGTCTCTTCGGGCTTCGGTGATCTCATTTCTCAACTGAACCCTTACTACAACTTACCTGAAGCTCGCGATCTATTGACAAGTGTCCCTCTATATATCGATGGATATCAGCTCTTCAACTCTTCGAGCTTTGGTTGTTTCAACCTTCTGTGCGCTTGTTCCTCCTGAGGCGTCTTCACCCGAAACACATGATCTCTTGATGCTTGTCTCCACTTTGATCTGACAACCTCTATCCGCTTCGGGTCTTCGGGATTCGAGAGTTTCAAATCTTGTGCACTCGGTTCTCCTGGAGTACTTTCACCCGAAAACTCATATATTGCACCACCTGATGCCTTTGATGAAGGACGGTCCCTACTTGCTATGAGACTTCGGGACTTTGACAAGTCTGATCTATTGAGTGTACACAGTGTTAAGGCTCGTGAACTTCCATCTAGATCCAACGGCTGTTGACCCTTTGCGCTCAGATCCAATGGATGGGATATGTTCTCTTCTTCTACGCTATCCTTGTTCGCTAGGCACTGATCCAATGGACTAGGCTTCTCCTTACAACCAATCTGACGGTTAGTGTTGCTCCTCCTCCTAAGCTTTAGAATTCTTCCAACTTGGAATCTTTCGAGAGTGTTCAAAGCTCTCGACCTTTGAACTTTCTCATGTGAACCCGACTATCTTGGGTCTCGCTTACGCTTCTGAGAGCATTGTATCTTCTGATCTTTAGGACTTAGAATAAGTCTGTCACCCACGCACTCCTTGTGTTATTCCTTATGAGCTTGATCTCCTCTAAGATTTTGATCTCCCGCGTACTCCTTGCATTTTTGGGATTTTGTCAAACTCGGAACCAAAGGATTTCTTGAAAATAAATACTCCTCGCCCTCCTGGCGTTCCCCTTGCTCGATACACACTTTGCAAAGCTGATTCTATAGGGTATTCAGTAACTTTGTTCTTCCCGACTCAACAGAGAGTTCTTCCTGTGCCCACTTGCACTTCGCTCGATGCCTACTTGGCAAAGTTCTCAATAACTCTTCTTCTCTCTGAATTCGACAAAGAGTTCTTCCTGTGCACTCCTTGCACTTATGTTGATGAAGGTTCAACGGTATCCCACCTGAGCTTTCCTTGAGGTTAACTCACCTCTGTCAACGTACTCCTTGCGAACTATGTGCACTCCTTGCACTTGGAAACTCTAAGATGAGAAACAATTGAAACTCATACAATACTTCACCACTTCATACATTCAAACATGAATGACATATAAATCATAACAATGAATACAAATAAATAAACACACCATATGCAGGAAAAACTGCTTTTCTATTATCTATGTGTGTCTATACAGATGTTTACAAAAACTGGACTGCAACAGAGTCCCAGTTCTCTCAAGCTCTCTCTCATAATTATTCTACTTCCTAACTCTCCTAAAAATCTCTCTACCCGAGATCTCTCTCTCAAGTATCCTAATTACAAAATGAGGGCTCCACGAGCTTATCCTCACCACCACCTTAGTGCTATCACTATCTCAGTTATGGAACCATACTCCTACGGCTACATTCCATAAATGATTATCCAAACCTGACTACGATCTGGACCTGCTATAGGTAACCATTTAAGGCAACCCTAACTACTACCTATACAAAGGCATGGCCTGGAATTTATCAGCCTTACAACACGCAAAAATCCGTATAGGATTATATTCAAAATTTAAAAATGGGAGGGTCGGTGCCTCTCCCTTTCTCCATTGTGCATCTGCATATTGGCATGTTGGCACATTTGCTAAGGTGGAGAAATTCTCCTACATCAAAATGAGATACCTACTTACCTGGGGCCCGAGGCCCGTCAAAATTAGGTCTCGTCAGAGAAATAGGGCTTGACTAGAGACCCATTCATGGGTAATGGAATCCTTCTCCCCTCAGCAATGGCTAAGTAAAAATAATGTACCCCAGATCTTTCCTTAATTTGGTAAGGTCCCATCCACAAACTATGAAACTTTGAATGCATCCTTGGTTTCTCGCTTCTCTTGTCCCACATCAAGATGAAATCCCCTTCCTTAAAATCCCTTTTCTTTGCTTTGTGATCAAATTTTCCTTTAAATTTTTCTTGATTTCTTTCCATTTAGTCAAAAACCATTCTTCTGAATTCATCCAATTCTATGAGTTGATCAATCCTTCCTTGTAATGCTTCTTTAATAGTAGTAAAAATTTGAGTTATCTGCAAAGCTGGAATCTGGAGATTTATTGGTAATCTCGCTTCCATCCCATAAACTAATTCAAATGGGGTATTTCCAGTGGCATTCTTGGTTGTCGTGTGATCCTCCCAAAAAGCATATTTAATTTTTCCATTCCAACTTCTTTTATTATCTCCAACAATATTTTTTACAATGTTCATGATGTTTTTGTTGTTGGATTCTGCTAGCCCGTTTCCCAGAGGGTAATAGTTTGAGGAATGTGAAAAAAACATCCCATACTTGAAACAAAATTCATTCAATGCCACTGAACTAAAATCCTTGGCATTATCAATAGTAATCTTGGCAGGAATTCCAAACCTAGTGATTATTCTTTCTTCAAGAAAGTTCATTGTCACTTCTTTTGTCACCCTCTTTGTTGGGATGGCTTCCATTGATCGAGTGAAATAATTTGTAGCAATTAAAACCCAATGGTAACCATTACTAGAGTTGTCCTTAAACTCCTCAATAAAATCCAACCCCCATTGTTGAAAAGGTGCTCCAACCATCGCCGACTTCAAAGTAAGGGCAGGTAGTCATTGTTTACCTTAAAATAATTGACATGGATGACAAGATTTGACATAACAGTGCGTGTCAAAAAATATAGTTTTCCAAACATAACCTTCCTTTAGTATTTTGTGACCCGTGGTGCAGGTGACAAAGTGATCTCCACAGTATCCTAAATGAAGCTCTAAAATCAACTTATCATCTTTCTCTTAATTTACACATCTGAGAATCACTCCATCAGGATTTCTCCATCGAAGACCATCTTGCGTCAATCAATACTTCATGGATTTGAGCCTTAGATATCTTCTCTTATGATCCACTAAGTGATCAAGGCACATAAGATTTTTCAAATAATAAATGATATATGAATACCATTCATCCTCCTCAATTTCACTTAAGACAACATTAACTTGTTCCTTTTCTCCTATCTCAATAGCTTCTTCATTACTTTCAACCAACATTTTGGCCAATCCTTGGCCTCTGATTATATTGGTTGGATTTATTTATAGGTCAAACTCTATATCTGTGACACCCATTTTCTCCTTGAGCCAAGACAATCTTGTTGAGACAAAACGTTCTTCACTACTAGACAAGGAATGAAATCTCTAATATTTTTATACCCAACATATGTCCTAAAGTGCTTCAGGGATTTAACGAGGGCATACGGTTGTTTCTCATTAATCGTATAGTTCAGTTCTCAATCCCATAGCACCTTGCTCATGAAATCAATTGGTTGTTCGCCTCCCTCATCATTTTTCTTTAAAAGGACTCACACAATGGTATCCTTTGAGAAAAAAGAGAAAATGATGATGTCTTTAGTAAATTTCAGGCTTACGAGGACAGGGCGATTGTTATTGCTTCCTTAATATGTTGAAAATCCTTTTTACCATTATTGTCCCATTCAAAAGGAACATCCTTATTTAATAAATGGTTCAGTGGTTTAACAATTTTAGCAAATTTGAGATGAACCTTCTTATGAAAAATATCTTTCCAAAAAAATATTGCAAGGCCTTCTTGTCTTTAGGGAGGGGATATTCTCGATTGCTTCGATCCTAGAAGGATCAACCAAGATTTTATACTTGGAAATGATTTGTAGCCACGGTTTTCTTTTATCCACAACAAAAACTTGTTTCTTAGGGTTGAGAGAAATACCATACTCCCTACACCTCTCGAAAATTATTCGTAAGTGTTGAATATTGATGCAGGAGCATCGCCATCAACATTCAAAGAAGACAAGTGGAGGACATCTCAGCATCCAGCACACACATTTCAAATTGGTTTTGGATCCCAAGGAGAGTGCATCATCTTAATATTTTGAAAAGCATTGTAATTAAATACATTTTTAATGTTTTGAGGCTAGAGTTATTGTAAACAATCCAGGAGATTGTATTTTGTTTAATGCGGATAGGATTGTACATATATTGAGCATCAACTCGTATCTGAATGTAAATTCCATTTATTGTAATAAGGCTAAGTAGGATAATGTCTTAATTATGATAGGATATCATTAAGGTGGGTTGAAGGGAAATCTCGAGAAGCCTCTCCGTGTATAAATATAGGTAACTTATGCCCAAATGAGGTTGTTGAGAGTTGTTAATTGTTGTTGCTGAAGTTTATTTTTTGTTGCTGAATTTTGTTTTGTTGTTGCTGAAAAAAGTTGGAGAGAAGAAGTTGAGAGCTATAAGAACTCATGTATATATTTTTTGAATGAATATAATAGGAGAGATTTTCTTTCAAATGTCTAGTGTTGTTTATCTATGAGTTCATTGGGTAATGTTATACTTCCTATTTTATGTGTTTTTATGCATGTGTGTGTGTTTCTTGGTTAGAGAAATGAATTGTTGATGTTATTCAAGTTTCAATTGTTTCTCTTCTGAAACTCTGGTGCAAGGAGTGCAGAGTACCACACAGGGAGTGTGAGGGCAGAGTCTGCAGACTCGTTTGTTCAGAAGAGAGAGAGTGAAGTTGCACTGAGCAAGTGCAAGGAGTGCACAAATACTCAGTGGAGTATAGAATCTCGAAAAGACTCATACAAGGTCTGCGCTGGGCCAACACGTAGTCAATTGTTGAAAAATTTCCAAGGCAAACGAGCACAAGGAGTGCGCAGGAGGATTTTTGAAAAATATCTAAGTCTAAAGATTTTCGAAGGTTCAGAGAAGTGCAAGGAGTTCCCTAGGAGCTCGAGTCATTTCGGGTAATAAATATCAGGAGGAGTAATGAGCAAGAATTACTTGGAGAGAGGAATTTATTTTGTTTTGGAGGACAAGTGGATGAGATCTCCTAGAGGAGGAGAAAAGTATTTCCTAGGTGTCAAATCTGGGAAAGGTGCACGGGTATTAACCCTCGAAATCCTTCAAACTTCGCGAGTTCGAAGACTTTCCAAAATTAGGCACAAATAAATCAAGTTTCCCGAAGTCTCGGGATCCGAAGTGAACATGGACGATTCATCTGTGAAGACATGTGTCCATAGATTGACGGTAGTTCAGAATACTGGCTATCCGGAAGAACTGGAGCGCGGTTGCAAAAATACACAAGACTCTTGAAGTTCTAAAAAGTGGAGTGAATCCCAACCGTTGATAGATGGGGACATGTGGCACCATATCTCATGGTTCAGAGCCTTAGGTGTAAGATAGTGTGAGTTGAGAACTCCTGAAGGCTGGATTTGATCTTGACTGTTGGTCAAAGAGGGGCACGTGAAGAGCATATCTAAGCTCTGCCAGTTCGACGTTCAGAGGTGTTGTAAGTTGTAGCAGTTAGAACTCCTAAATCTAGGAGTTTCGGAGCCAATCATAGTTTTTGGCTACCGATAGAACGAGGATCGTTGATCCTTTCCCTTTTCAACTTCGGGAATTCATGAAATTGGGAGTATAGCGTGTTGGAACAGGTGGAATCCCTGAAGCCCGAAATCCCAAAAATTGTAGGAGCTGTAGATCTCGGCATTTGTTGGGAACCATATATATTTACAATAGTTTGGTTGTTCATTGGTTAAGCCTTCGAAGGGTTTGTATTGTGTTTCTTTCGAAACTCCTGAAGCCCAGAGCTCTGAAGTCTCAAATTCTGTAGAAAAGTGAAGATTGGCCCATGGTTTCAGCCCCGAGTCACTTGGAAAACTCTACTGGTGTATAAGGATCCTCGCTAACTGGATTTTAGGTGTGAGAAAAAGGTAAAGGACCTGTGAAGAAGAATTTTGAGGGCTCGACAGGGAACTGAGATCTAATTCATATCCTTAGCATAAAATATCCTTAGATCGGAAGGTCATGCAGGCCCCTAGGTGGTGGGGGTTTGCATCAAGTGGTATCGGAGCCTGAATTAATCTCTATAAGAAGAAGAAATATTGGAGCCATGCCACCAAGAAGATGCAGAGAGATATCAGTGGTCAATGTATCCATGGGAGAAGATATGAGACAACTTCATGCAAGGTTGGATGCCATGGAGACAGCATAGAGAAGAGAACCTAAAGCTGGTGACGTCAACGAAGTTGAAAGTGAAGATGTTGAAGTAGAAGAGGTTGCAGGAGAACAAGCAGCAGAGGAGAGACTGGTGAGAGTTGTTGTTAAAATGGGAACCAAAGAAAAAATGGAAGTCCCAATGTATGAAGGCAATTTGGATGTGGAATAATTGTTCGACTGGAAAAGTGCTTTAGACAAGTACTTCGATTATGAGGATATTGATGATGAGAAGAAGGCAATGCATGTTGTGATCATATTGAAGGGACATGCAGCACTATGATGGGACAAACTGCAAGCCCATAGAAGATGCAAAGGTAAGTCAAATATCAAGAATTGGGATAGAATGGTAGCCACGTTGAAAGCTAAATTCATACCCAAGGATTACCAAATAAATCTGTTCAAGAAGTTGCAAAATCTGAGACAGAAAGGTTTGTCAATGAAGGAGTATATTAATGGCTTGAGATATGAGATCCAAGATGAGACTAGCATGATGTCAATGAGAACTATGGAATATGCTTATCAGGTAGCCCTGAATGTAGAGAAAAAGTTGGCAAGGAAACAAAGTCAACAAAACAGAGGAAAGATTCCTAACCAAGGTAGAGAAATTATTAGAGAAAAGTTCCAGAAACCCAGAGTTGACTATGGAAAGTATCACAGCCAGACATAGAGAGGAGGAAGTTCTAGAGGAGGAAACTATGGTGGAATAATTTATTTTCCCAAAGGAAGAGGAAGAGGCAGAGGAGGAGAAGTGAAGTGCTATGCATGTGTAAAGACAGGGCACATGTCTTAGGAATGTCCTGAGAAAAAAAATAGAGGAACTGGAGAAGCTCACATTTCTGAAGAATAGCGGAAGAATGTGGAGACAGAGATGAAGGCAGAATAAAAAGAAGAACCAAGGTCGATCATGATGAGGAAAGTTCCCATGAAGCTAGAGAAAGAGATAAGGGAACCAGTCCAGAGGAAAAACCTGTTCAGAACTGCTTGAAAGACCATAGATAGGGTATGCAAAGTGATCATAGATAGTGGGAGTATTGATAACTTGGTATCCATAGATATGGTGGAAATGTTGAAGCTGGAGACAACTGCACATCAGAATCAATACAAGGTATCGTGGTTGCAAAAAGGAATTCAAGTCATCGTAAGTCAACAGTGAAAAGTTGAGTTTAAAATAGGTGGTTATAAAGATGAAATCTTATGTGATGTTATACCCATGGACGTTTGTCATGTTATGTTGGGGAGACCGTGGAAATATGACAGGACTATCATACATGATGGGATAAAAAAATACCTATACCCTTGAGAATAATGGGTGTAAGCATAATTTGTTAACAATAGAAGATAAAGGAGTTGAAGAATAATCTATTCATAGTATACTTCTCATGAGTGGGAAGGAACTCTTGAAAGAAGTCAAGAAAGAACAGGAAATGTAGTTCATTGTTGTAGGTAAGACAAGAATCATTCTCACAAGCACTTCTATTGATGATTTGCATTTGGAGATTCAATATTTATTGGATGAGTTTGTTGATATTGTGGTGGATGAGTTACCTCACTCTTTACCTCCCATCAAGAGTATTAGTCACCATATCAACCTTATTCTAGGAGAAAGTTTTCCAAACAAAGAAGCATACAGGTTGACACCTCAAGAGAATGAAGAGGTCTAGAATCAAGTCCAAGAGTTGTTGGATAAAGGTTTGATCAGGGAAAGTTTAAGCCCATGTGCAGTACCAACTATGTTGAGTCCAAAGAAAGATGGAGGTTGGAGAATGTGCACATATTCTAGAGCCATTAATAAGATAACCATCATGTATGATTTGATGGATTTCATGAGTGGAGCTAGTTATTTTTCCAATATAGACTTGAAGAGTGGTTATCATCAAATCAAGATGAGAGAAGGATATGAATAGAAGACAACATTCAAAACAAATGAAGGATTGTATGAGTGGCTAGTTATGCCATTTGGCTTAACCAATGCCCCAAGTACATTTATGAGGTTAATGAATGAAGTACTCAAAGATTTTTATTGGTAAGTTTGTGATTGTGTATTTGGATGATATTCTAGTTTTCAGTAAGACTGAACAAGAGCATCTCAGACACTTGAAGATGGTGTTGAGGAGATTGTAGTAGGAGAAGTTGTTAGTGAATTTGAAGAAATGTTCTTTCATGAAAATAGAACTTGTATATTTGGGATTTTTTATCTCTTCAAATGATTTGAATATGGATCCATAAAAAGGTAAGGGAAATCAGAGAATGGCCTTCTCCAAGAAGTGTGTTAGAAGTAGGTAGTTTTCATGGGTTGGCGAGTTTTTATAAGAAATTCATTAGGAATTTCAGCAATATTTATGCACCCATAAAGAAGGAACACAAGTCTTTTAATTGGATAGAAGAGGTTGAGAAAGGATTTAGGGTGTTAAAATAAAAGATAACAAAACAACCTATTTTAGTTCAGTCAGATTTCAAGAAGACATTTCAAGTTAAATATGATGTTAGTGGAGTAGCCATTGGCGAAGTTTTAAGTTAAGACAATAAGTGACGCAATCGCGCCACCCAGGGCATGTCCGCTCATAGGAACTTTCTCCTTCCTCGGCCCGAAGAACTTGGAGTTCTTCTATTTCCCTATCGGGAAATTTTCCTCCCACAGGAAACTCTTCACGGGATCTCCATGTACTCTATCGAGAAATCAACACTGGCCTTTTTGTTATCGGGCTTTCCCCTATCGAGATTTCGATATTCGCAGTATCCAAACAAATTGGGTTGCTGATCCCCGATATGCTCCTTTATTGACTAATCCCTCGGACTAAGCCTCTAGTTCCACGCGACCATTCTTCACAAGACCACACCCTAGATGACCGCATCTATAACTCCCAACAGGGTTTCAGGATTTTTAATACCAAAGTGCACTCGCCCTCAGGATTCACAATTTCTCGAATCTCGACGTGCCTTTTCCATGCTATCCCTCCTGGATATAGGCCTTGTCCCATATGACCGTTAACCCGTGACCATGGTCTTACCCCCGTCGGGGCTACGGGGTTTCCAATGCTGCAAAACACTTACCCGTGGGTTTCCCGATTCCTCGAATCTCGATTCTCCGTCAGGCTGACAGCTGGCTTCCACTACGGCACCTCCCTTCTTTCCGATGTGCTGACAGCTGGCCGCACAATTGTACCTTCCTCCTCGTCGAGATTTCACGGTTCATGAAACCAAAGTGCATAAACACTTTATCACTGAAATCCCCGATATCCCGATGGACCCCAACCACCGATGAATGACTCCTTGTCGAGACTTTCCCCGATGGCACCGATTTCTTCCACGCGTCCTCTCTGATGAATGGTCCTGATTTCTCTGGGGTTTCGGGACTTGTAATGTTCCAATTTTCCTGTCCTCAGGAACTTCGATTCCCCGATGTGGAATATCCCGACTCTCTCTGGATTCCTGACACCTGTCCTTCCGAACGGATGACTCAGATTATGCCTGGTTTTTCACTATGAACTTCCCCGACCTTCTGTCCATGAAACTTTTGATTTCCCGAACTCCTGACGCCTCGATCTTCGCCACGTGTCCAACTGTTGGATGGCTCCGATCTTCTCAGGGCTTTAGGTTTTCAAATGTCGAAAAACATTTGACCATGGGATTTTCGATCCTTCGAATCCCGATGGTAACCCTCGTGTAGCTTCTGTCAGATCCAATGGCTGACGGGTAACGGATCCAAGATCCAATGACTCGTGACCCCTGGAACTTGAACTCTGAACATGACCGTAACCTCCTTACTTCTTTGGTAGATCCAACAGCTGATGGGATTTTACAAATCTTCTCCACGAGATCCTAACCGACTACCTTCTTCTTGAATGCCTTCTACGGGTGAACCCAATATTTCTCTATGAAAGATGGTCCTCCTGCACGTAACTGTGCAGCGCCTATTCAACCACTTTATGCACAGACTCTTTTTGCTTCTTCTTGATGAAATTGAAAGCCTTATCCCTCCTAAGCTTCTTCACACTTTCAATCCTCAAAGAGGATCCTTGCACGCACTCCTTGCGGCAGTTATCAAACACCTCTAAGTGTTGAGTTCTTTTGACTCTGCGCACACTTGCAGCAGTAGTCCTTCAATACTTCGCTCAGATTCACAACTGAGACTCTCCTTAGCCTGCGCACTCCTTGCACGGCTCGTATAACCCAATTTCACTCCTGGGTGAATGAGAACAAGAGCTAACTATCTGAGCCTTCTGTCAACGCACTCCTTGCGGACAACTTCAATTGCACTCCTTGCAGGAATCCTTGCTCAGATAGAGAAACAACTGTAACTCATTCCACTTCCTCTCAGATTTCAATCTCAACACATGAAATCATATACAGAGCATAACAGCAAATGCATAATAGGAAGTAAATACTAATAAGCATAGCATTCAACACACATACACAGAGAATAAACACAAAAACCATGAATCTGAATCAACTTCTTCTATTAATTCAAGATCTGTACATGGGTGTTCTTCTACAGTTCTCTGCTTCTCTCCTATGCTCTGGATTCTTTTAACTCTTCCTGAACTATGTTACAATGCACAATGAGGGTGTCTATATCCGTTCTCCCTCTTTCTTCTAGAACTATCTAATCTAATATTAAATTCTACCTACTTGTAATAACTACTATAAATGCCTCCATCTACTTCAGACGAGAGCAGGGCGCTCAAGGTCTGATTACATTTTTCCAAGGTGCCTTCATTAAATGATCTCA
The DNA here is from genome assembly GCA_032191745.1 of Picea mariana. NCBI lineage: Eukaryota > Viridiplantae > Streptophyta > Pinopsida > Pinales > Pinaceae > Picea > Picea mariana. The sequence goes on along the minus strand of JASDQU010104009.1, from coordinate 54,104 downwards.
TTTATATTTGGCGCATCAATCTTGAAGGGAAAATTTAAAACTTGTATTGGCGTGTGCCCAACTGTCCACTTGCATTCCGCGCTAGCTCGCTTGTCTCTAGAGATGCTCCTGCATCATACTCCCTCACTTGAAAATTTGCATGGGCTCCTATCCATGAGCTCCTGCATGGTCTTTCCATGCTTCAGAATCTCTGCTTCACTCTCCCAGCTGGCATCTTCAACTGGATGGCCCTTCCACTTGACCAGATATTCAAAATATTCCTTCCTTCTGGTTCTCTTACCCACTCACTTATCCAGTATCTGCTCCATCTGTGGCTTCGCTGCAACTGGCATCTGCTTTCACCACTGAACCTCTGGTTGTTCATCATCTATTCCTGCTTCCTCAAGCTTGTATGGGTATAAATCTGAGACATTAAATATCAGAGAAATTCCGATCCCATCCAGTAACTCGATCTCATAATCATTTTCCCCGAATTTTCTCAAGACCTTACATGGTCCTATTTTCTTCATATTTAATTTATTGTATGTTCCTCTTGGGAACCTTTCTTTCCTCAGATGCGCCAGAACCAAATCACCAACCTCGAACTGAAGTTGTCTCCTATGCTGATCGACTCTGCGCTTATATTCTTGTCTTGATTTTAGCAGTCGCTCCTTCACCTGGCTATGAAGTTCCTTCATCGCTTCAACAAATTCTTTTGCACTAGCGCTGCTAGTAGCAGTCTGCTCTGAATCCCTCAATTCAGAAAATCCTCTCAGCTGCGTCCCATAGACAACCTGAAATGGACTTTTTCCTGTGCTCTGATTTACTGAGTCATTGTATGCAAACTCTGCTTGTGGCAATACATTTTCCCAACTGCCGCGGTGCTCTGTCACCAAGCTTCTTAGCAAGTCTTCTAGACTTTTGTTCACCACTTCTGTCTGTCCATCCGTCTACGGATGATAAGATGAACTAAACAACAAGTTAGTCCCCAGCTTCTTCCATAATGTCCTCCAAAAGTGCCCTAATAACTTTGTATCTCTGTCCGAAACAATACTCCTTGGTAAGCCGTGAAGTCGAACGACTTCTTTGAAAAATAGATTTGTGATGTGCGTCGCGTCACTGGTTTTCTGACATGGGATAAAATGTTCCATCTTGGAAAATCTATCCACTACCACAAAGATCGAATCAAATCCTCTTTGCGTCCTTGGCAATCCCAATATGAAACCCATGCTAATTTCATCCCACGGCTTCTCAGGAATGGGTAATGGTTGATAAAAACCCGCATTCTGCTTCCTTCCCTTTGAATGCTGGCAAATCCTGCATTTGTCTACAAACTTCTTGACCTCTGCTCGCATCCCTGGCCAAAACTATGACTCGCTCATCTTCGCGAATCTCTTATCATGACCGAAATGTCCGGCCAATCCTCCGTTGTGTTTCTCCTTCAGTAGATTCTCCCTCATGGAGAAAGTTGGAATACACAACTGATTTCCTCTGAACAATAATCCATCTTGGATCATATAGTATGTCCAAGGGCTTCTATCTCTGAGAACTGGATTCTCAGCTGCTTCATACGCCTCCTTAAATTTTGAATCATCTGTGTACATGTATCTGAGATCATCAAAGCCTAATGTCCAGACTTTGAACTCCTACAAGAGCAAACACTTCCTGCTCAAAGCATCAGCAACTTTGTTAGCAGTACCAGAAATATGTTTTATCACAAAAGTGAAATTCTGCATGTATTCAACCCACTTAACATGCTTCTGATTCAACTTTTCCTGTTGAGTCACAAACTGCAATGCATGGTTGTCACTATATAAAACAAATTCCTTTGGAATTAAATAGTGTCTCCATTTCTTCAATGCCTGGATGATGGCATAAAATTCCTTATCATACATGGAATACTTCACTTTCTCTTCATTCAGCTTCTCGCTGAAATATGCAATTGGTCTGTCCTCCTGACTCAAGACCGCTCCTATTGCAAACCCGCTTGCATCACATTTTACCTGAAATGTCTTTTGAAAATCCGGCAACACCAGAATTGGTTGTTCCGTAATCTTCTGTTTCAACAAATTGAAACTCTTCTCAGCCTCTTATGTCCAGTGAAAAGATTTATGTATTTTCTTCACTGTATCCATCATTGCTGTGCTAATTCCACTGAAATTTCTGATGAATTTTCGGTAGAAACTAGCCAAACCATGAAAACTCCTCACCTCAAATGTGTTCCTTGGTGATGGCCAATTCTTGATTACCTCCACCTTGTCTGGATCCATCCTCAACTCATTTACAGATATAACAAAACTCAGATAAATGAGCTCTGTCTTCATAAACGAGGATTTCTTCATGTTTATCAACAGCTTCTCCTGTTGTAGTTTCTTCATCACAATAGCCAAATGCTTCAGATGTTCAGCCTTCGTCTTGCTGAAAACCAATATGTCATCCAGATACATGATGACAAATTTCCCGATGAAATCCTTCAGGACTTCATTCATCAATATCATAAAGGTACTTGGTGCATTCGTCAAGCCAAATGGCATGATAAGCCATTCATACAGTCCTTCGTTGGTTTTGAAGGTCGTCTTCCACTCATCGCCTTCCCTCGTGCGAATCTGGTGATATCCACTCTTCAAATCTATCTTTGAAAAAAAAAAATCCCCACTTAAGCATTCCATCAGATCATCCATCCTCGGCAATGGAAATCTGTACCTGATAGTTATCTTGTTGATGGCCCTTGAATCAGTGCACATCCTCCAGCCTTTGTCTTTCTTCGGACTGAGTATCGTCGAAACAGCACACGGACTCAAGCTTTCCCTGACCAAACCTTTGTCCAACAACTCCTGGACCTATCTTTTAACCTCTTCATTCTCTTGCGGCATCAATCTGTACGCGGCTTTGTTTGGCAAACTAGCTCCTAGTATGAGGTCAATATGATGACTCACACTTCTCATCGGTGGCAACGAACGTGGTAGTTTGTCCACTACTATGTCAGCGAACTCTTCCAGCAATTCTTGAACTTCTTCTGGCAAATCATCCACTCTTGTGCTAGTCAGAACAATTCTTGGTTTTCTGACCACAAAGAATTGTGGATCCTCCTTCTTCTTAACTTTTGTAAGAAGTTCCTTCCCACTCATGAGAAGTACTGTGTTGCTTACTTCCGGATTCACCTATTTATCCTCAATTGGATGCAACATATGGGTTCTCCCATTCTTCTTCAAGGTGTATGTGTTCATCCTCCCATCATGAATCACGTTTCTATCATATTGCCATGGCCTACCCAGCAATAAATGACATACATCCATAGGAATAACATCACAGAGTATTTTATCATTATACCCCCCTATTTTGAACTCAACTAAACACTGTTTAGTGACATTTACCTGATGTCCCTTCTATAACCATGAAACTTTGTATGGACTCGGGTGATCAGTTGTCTCCAACTCCAGCTTTTCTACCATCTCGGTTGAAACGAGATTATTTGTGCTTCCACTGTCCACGATAACCTTGCACACTCTATCCTTGGTCTTGCAAGCAGTCCTAAAAAGATTGTTCCTCTGCACCGAATTCTCCATCTCCTTTTCTGGCGTCAAAAGGACTTTCCACATCACCAGCGATCTTCCGCCTTCAGCGTATTTTGCCTCAACATCTCGCCTTTGTGCCTCGGTGATGTGAGTCTCTCCAGTTTCTTTCTTTTTCTCTGGACACTCGAACGACCTGTGCCCATTCTTTCCACATGTGAAGCATGTGATTACTCCACCTCTTCCTCTTCCTCTACCTCTGGTACGAGGAAATATATCATTATCAGCATATCCTCCTCTCTGCTCAGTATGTTGTTCTCTTTGCTCAGCATATCGCCCTCGCTGAGAGCTTCCACCTCTCTCTGTCCGAGTCTGAGATTTCTTCCAGTCGTCTCTGGGCTTCTGGATTCTTTCCTGGGCAACTGCTTTGCCTCTGAGCTGACTTCTACCTCAGCCTCTTTGACTCTGCTTTCGGCTCAGCTTCTCCTCAACTTTGAGAGCCATTTGGTAAGCATCCTCCACCGTTCGGATGGTTTCCATACTCATTTCATCCTGAATCTCATATCTCAGGCCATTCACATACCTGGCCACTTTTTCGTCATTGCTGTCACGATGACCTGCCCTGATATTCAGTCTGTAAAATTCCTCAGTATATTCCTTCACTGTCATAAGATTCTATCTCAGGTTCTGCATCCTCCTGAACAGAGAAATTTGATAGTCCCTGGGAATGAATTTTGCCTTCATTTTTTCAATCATCCTGTCCCAGCTCTTAATCTTCTGCTTGCCTTGGCAACGCCTGTCAGCTTGTAGTTCATCCCACCACAAGGCTGCATGTCCTTTTAATCTCATGACAGCATGCCTAACCTTCTTATCCTCTTCAATATCTTCATAGCCGAAGTAAGTGTCTAGAGCTCTAATCCAATCTAGAAGCTCTTCTACATCCAGATTTCCCTCATAAACTGGAATGTCCATTTTAACCTTTGTACTCATTCTTGCGACAGATTTAAGTAAGTGTTCACTCACTGCATCTTCCACTGGGATTTCTTCTTCTTTGTGTCCAACATCATCTTCATTTTCGGATTCACTGATATCTCCTACATCAGCTTTGCGATTTTCTCTTATCTCCATGTCCTCCATTCTAGCACGAAGATTTCGCATTTCTCTCTCCATGTCAAGATTCTGTACTCCCCTACCTCTTTCTCTGGACATTTCCCTTTCCTCCTCTGGATCAGGTGATTGTCTACCCCTTCTCCTTGGTGGCATGGTAAATTCTCATTTTTCTCTACTGCAGAAAGCAAAGAAGATTTTCTAAGGCTCTGATACCACTTGACGCAGTCGCGCCACCCAGGGCACGTCCGCTCACAGGACCTTTCTCCTTCCTTGGCCCGAAGAACTTGGAGTTCTTCTATTTCCCTATCGGAAAATTTTCCTCCCATAGGAAACTCTTCGCGGGATCTCCCCGTACTCTATCGGGAAATCAACACTGGCCTTTTTGTTATCGGGCTTTCCCCTATCGGGATTTCAATATTCGTAGTATCCAAATAAATTGGGTTGTCGATCCCCGATATGCTCCTTTATTGCCTAAGCCCTCGGACTAAGCCTCTAGTCCCACGTGACCGTTCTTCACAAGAACACACCCTAGATGACCGCAGCTATAACTCCCGTCGGAATTTTGGGATTTTTAATACCAAAGTGCACTCGCCCTCAGGATTCGCGATTTCTCGAATCCCGACGCGCCTTTTCCACGCTAGCCCTCCTGGCTATAGGCCTTGGCCCATATGACCGTTAACCCGTGACCACGGTCTTACCCCCGTCGGGGCTACGGGGTTTCCAATCCTGCAAAACACTTACCCGTGGGTTTCTCGATTCTCCATCAGGCTGATAGCTGGCTTCCACTACGGCGCCTACCTCCTTTCTGACGTGCTGACAGTTGGTCGCACAATTGTACCTTCCTCCTCGTCGAGATTTCACAGTTCCCGAAACCAAAGTGCATAAACACTTTGTCACCAGAATCCCCGATATCCCGATGGACCCCAACCACCGATGGATGACTCCTTGTCGAGACTTTCCCCGATGGCATCGATTTCTTCCACGCATCCTCTCTGATGAACGGTCCTCATTTCTCCGAGGTTTTAGGACTTGTAATTTTCCAACTTTCCTGTCCTCAGGAACTCCGATTCCTCGATGCGGAATATCCCGAATCTCTCCAGATTCCTGACACCTGTTCTGTCGAACGGACAACTCAGATTATGCTGGGTTTTTCACTATGAACTTCCCCGACCTTCTGTCCATGAAACTTCTGATTTCTCGAACTCCTGACGCCTCGATCTCCGCCATGTGTCCAACTATCGGATGGCTTTGATCTTCCCGGGGCTTCGGGTTTTCAAATGTCGAAAAACATTTGACCACGGGATTTTTGATCCTTCGAATCTCGATGGTAACCCTCGTGCAGCTTCTATCAGATCCAATGGCTGATGGGTAACGGATCCAAGATCCAACGGCTCACGACCCCTGGAACTTGAACTCTGAACGCGACCGTAACCTCCTTACTTCTTTGGTAGATCCAACGACTGACGGGATTTTACAAATCTTCTCCACGAGATCCTAACCGTCTACCTTCTTCTTGAATGCCTTCTACGGGTGAACCCGGTATTTCTCTATGAAAGCTGGTCCTCCTGCACGTAACTGTGCAACGCCTATTCAACCACTTTATACACAGACTCTTTGTGCTTCTTCTCGACGAACTTGAAAGCCTTATCCCTCTTGAGATTCTTCACACTTTTGATCCTCAAAGAGGATCCTTGCACGCACTCCTTGCGGCAGTTCTCAAACACCTCTAAGTGTTGAGTTCTTTTGACTCTGCGCACACCTGCAACAGTAGTCCTTCAATACTTCGCTCAAATTCACAACTGAGACTCTCCTTAGCCTGCGCACTCCTTGCACATCTCGTATAACCCAATTTCACTCCTGGGTGAATGAGAACAAGAGCTAACTATCTGAGCTTTATGTCAACGCACTCCTTGTGGACGACTTCAATTGCACTCCTTGCAGGAATCCTTGCTCAGGTAGAGAAACAATTGTAACTCATTCTACTTCCTCTCAGATTTCAATCTCAACACATGAAATCATATACACAGCATAACAGCAAATGCATAACAGGAAGTAAATACTCATAAGCATAACATTCAACACACATACACAGAGAATAAACACAAAAACCATGAATCTGAATCAACTTCTTCTATTAATTCAAGATCTGTACATGGGTGTTCTTATACAGTTCTATGCTTCTCTCCTATGCTCTGGATTCTTCTAACTCTTCCTGAACTATGTTACAATGCACAATAAGGGTGTCTATATCCGTTCTCCCTCTTTATTCTAGAACTATCTAATCTAATATTAAATTCTACCTACTTGCAATAACTACTATAAATGCCTCCATCTACTTCAGACGAGAGCGGGGCGCTCAAGGTCTGATTACATTTTTCCAAGGTGCCTTCATTAAATGATCTCATTTATATTTGGCGCATCAATCTTCAAGGGAAAATTTAAAACTTGTGTTGGCATGTGCCCAACTGTCCACTTGCATTCCGCGTTGGCTCGCTTGTCTCGGGAGATGCTTCTGCATCAATAAGCATGTTGCTTATTTCAATGAGAAGTTGAATGATGTTAAGAAGAATTATTCCACATATGATAAGGAATTTTATGCTTTAATCCAATCCTTGAAAAAGTGGAGACATTATCTTATCCCGAAGGAGTTTGTTTTGTATACGAACAATCAGGCTTTACAGTTCATAACCAAACAAGAGAAGTTGAACCAGAGACATGCCAAATGGGTAGAATTCATGCAGAATTTTACTTTTGTTATTAATCATATTAGTGGAAGCGCTAAAAAATTTGTGGATGCTTTGAGCAGGAGATGTTTGATCTTCCAAGAATTCCAAGTGGAGACCTTAGGATTTGAACACCTCAATGAAATGTATCAAGAAGATTCATATTTTAAGGAAGATTACGAAGAATGTGAGAACCCTTTTATAAGGGACATAAATCAGTGGATGGAGTATCTAATCCAAGATAGATTGTTTTTCAAGGGAGGTCAATTGTGTATTCTGAAGTGCTCAATGAGGGATAACTTGCTAAAGGAAAATCATAGTGGAGGATTGGCTGGACATTTCGTCCATGACAAAACATATGTGCAGCTAATTTCTTCATACCATTGGCCAGGTATGAGATCTGATGTAAAGAAATTCATAGACAGATTTAGAATTTACCAGTATGCTAAAGGAAAGCAACATAACATTGGATTGTATCAGCCATTTCCTATACCAGACAGGTCGTGGGATGCTATAAGCATGGATTTTGTTCTGGGATTTCCAAGAACCCAGAGGGGGAGTGATTCTATCTTTGTAGTAGTTGACAGATTTTCAAAAATAGCACATTTCATACCATGTCACAAAACTAGTGATGCTACTCACATAACAAGTTTGTTTTTCAACGAGATCATGAGATTACATGGGTTTCCCAAAAGTATAGTCTCAGACAGAGATACCAAACTTGTGGGACACTTTTGGAGGACTTTGTGGAATAAGATGGGGACAAGTTTTTCTTTCTCAAACAGACGGACAGATTGAGGTGGTAAATCGAAGCTTAGGGAATGTGTTGAGGAGTTTGTTCACTGAACATCACAGTTAGTGGAATCAAATTCTGCCCTAAGCAAAGTTTACATATAATGACTCATTGAATAGAAGTACTCGAAAAACCCCATTCCAGATACTATATGAAATGCATCCAAGAGGAATTTCAGATTTGCAATATTTGGGGCGAGATGAGTTCTGAAGTGCAGGAGCAGAAGAATTTGTTGTAGAGATGCAAAATTTGCATGATCAGATCAAGGGACAGCTACAAGATAGCATCCAGAAATATAAGAACGGATTAGAACAGAAAAGAAGAGAGGTAAATTTCGAAGTTGGACATCAAGTCTTAGCATACCTGAGGAAAGAGAGATTTCTGAAAGGGAAATATAACAAGTTGAATATGAAGAATATAGGACAATGTAGTATCCTCATAAAGTTTGTTGTGAATGCTTATGAGATTGAATTGCCAGAATACATTGGAATATCATCAATATTCAATGTAGCAGACCTATACCCTTACATGATGGATGATACAAAAGGGAAATATGATCAGGAGGAGATTCAGTGGAAGCAAAATATGCCCATAGAAAAGAAGATTCTAGACTAAATAATTGCTAAGAAGACCAAGAGGAAAATTTATTTTGAGTATTTGATTAAGTGGAAAGATCATATAGAAAAGGATGCCAGTTGGATGATTGAGACTGATATCCAGAAGCATGGAAAGACAGTGGAGGAGCTCATGGACAAGAGTCTGTGAATATTTTTTTCCTGAGGAGTATGATGCAGGAGAACCGCCATCAGCATTCAAAGAAGACAAGTGGAGGACAGCTCAACATCCAGTGTGCACATTTCAAATTGGTTTTGGATCCCAAGGAGAGCGCATAATCTTAATATTTTGAAAATCATTGTAATTAAATACCTTTTTAATGTTTTGAGGCTAGAGTTATTGTAAACAATCTAGGAGATTGTATTTTGTTTAATGCAGATAGGATTGTACATATATTGAGCATCAACTCGTATCTGAGTGTAAATTCCATTTATTGTAATAAGGCTAACTAGGATAATGTCTTAATTATAATAGGATAGCATTAAGGTAGGTTGAAGGGAAGCCTCGAGAAGCCTCTAAATGTATAAATATATGTAACCTATGCCCAAATGAGGTTGTTGAGAATTGTTAATTGTTGTTGCTGAAATTTATTTGTTGTTGCTGAAGAAAGTTGGAGAGAAGAAGCTAAGCGTTGTAAGAACTCATGTATATATTTTCTAAATCAATATAACAAGAGAGATTTGATTTCAAATGTCTGGTGTTGTTTATCTCTGAGTTCATTGGGTAATGTTATACTTCTTGTTTTGTGTGTTTTTATGCATGTGTGTGTTTCTTGGTTAGAGAAATGAACTATTGATGATCTTTAATTTTCAATTGTTTCTCTTCTGAAACTCTGGGGCAAGGAGTGTGAGGGTGGAGTCTTCGGACATGTTTGTTCAGAAGAGAGAGTGTGAAGTTTCATCGAGCAAGTGCAAGGATTGCACAGATACTCAGTGGAGTATAGAAGCTCGAAAACACCCGTCTAAGGTGTGTGCGTGGCCAAAACGTAGTCAAGTGTTGAAGAATTTACAAGGAAAGCGAGCGCAAGCAGTACACAGGAGGATTTTCAAAAAATATCTAATTCTATATATTTTCGAAGTTTCAGAGAAGTGAAAGGAGTGCACCAGGAGCTCGATTCATTTTGGGTAGTAAAGCTTAGGAGGAGTAGCGAGCAAGAATTCCTTGGAGAGAGGAATTTATTGTGTTTTGGAGGACGAGTGGACGAGATTTTCTCGAGGAGGAGAAAAATATTTCTTAGTCGTCATATCTTGGAAACGTGTGTGGGTTTTAACCCTTGAAGTCCTTCGAACTTCGCGAGTTCGGAGCCTTTCCAAAATTAGGCGCAAAGAAATCAAGTTTCCCGAAGTCTCGGGATCTGAAGTGAATGTGGATCGTTCATCTGTGAAGACATGTGTCCATAGATCGGAGGTAGTTCGGAATACTGGCTATCCGAAAGAACTAGAGTGCGGTTGTAAAAATACACAAGACTCCCGAAGTTTCAAAAACCAGAGTGAATCCCAACCATTGACAGACAGGGGACATGTGGCACTGGATCTCGTGGTTCGGAGACTTAGCACTCTGGAAATAACTTGGGTATAGAGTCGAGAACTCCTGAAGGCCTAAAGGTCGGAGTTGATCTCGACCGCTAGTCGAAGAGAGGCACATGGAGAGCATATCTAATCTCCACCAGTTCGATGTTCAAAGGGGTTGTAAGTTGTAACAGTTAGAACTCTCAAAGCTCGGAGTTCTGGAGCCAATCGTAGTCATTGGTTGTCGATAGAACGACAACCATTGATCATTTCCCTTCACAAGTTAGAGAATTTGTGAAACCAGGAGTATAGCGTGTTGGAACGGGTGGAATCCCCAAAGCCCTAAATCCCAAAAATTGTAGCAGTCGTAGATCTCAAGATTTGTTGGGAACCGTATATCTTTACATTAGTTTGGTTGTTCGTGGGTTCAACCTCCGGAGGGTTTTTAGTGTGTTTCTTTCGAAAGCTACACACTATTTTGAGGGCTCATCATGGGTCCGACAGTTAATTCATCTCCTTAGCATAAAATATCCTTAGATCGGGAGGTCGGGCAGTCCCCTAGGTGGTGGGGGTTTGCATCAAATATGTTGATTTTTTCTTGGAGATGGTCGTCAAATCATCTTGATATATTTATATAAGTTTTCCACTCAAATCCCTGAAATCGTAGTCCATAGCACATTGGAAGGTGGATCCAACATTGGTCAATCCAAAAGGCATCCTCAATTACTTATAGGTTCCCCATGGAGTTGTGAAAGAATATTTAATTCGATCATATTTCTTAACCAAAACTTGGTTGTATCTTGAAAAACCATCAATAATGGACATCATCTCTACTCTGGCGACCCTTTGCAGTATAATCTCCATGTTTGGTAATGGGTAATTATCCTTAAGCAATGTTTGATTCAAGTTTCTAAAATCAACACACAATCTGATGTTGTCAGTCATTTTCTGAACAATTATAGATTTGGACATCCAAGACGAATACATGATAGGTTCAATATCCTTGTTTCTACCATCTTCTACCATTCTTTCTGAACCTGGGGCGTGATCTTCAAGTTGATTTGCCTTAGTTTCTACCTGAATGGTTTTGCACCCTCTTTGAGGGTAATGGCATGTTGTATGATATATTCTCGATAAGATTTCAATTCTTCATATGACTAAGCAAAGACGTTTTTAAATTCTCTAATGAGAGCAAGTAATTCCTTCCTTTTAGCAAGGGTTGTCCCTTTTACAAGATTAACTCTCCTAGGGGACGCGTCGTTTCCAATACTAAACTCCATGACCTCATCATCTAGGTCATTCGTCGGCATTCCTTTGTACATGTCATTTCGATCAAACATTTGTTCCAGAGATGCCAGCCCTTTCGGTAAAGAATAATTGGGAAAGTATATAACTTTAATGTATGTTTCCTCATCCAGTAAGTTTATCTGAGTTTTTGAAAACTCGACTTTTTTCCTGGAGGATACGTAGAATATCACACTCGTCATCAAAGACTTGTCAGTGCTCTAAATTGTTGGGGATAAAGTTGACCTCCACTTTGTAAGGCGAAATATCTTTGCAAGGTTGTAAAGTGGAAGCGGATACGGCCAAGACATCTACCTTGAAAATTATTTCTCTAAGAATGGCTTCAATTGAGAAGTCATCAAAGTTTTTTATGGCATCCCATAAAGAATTTTTATATTGTTTCAACCTCAATTTCTTGGGAGAAAAATCTTTCTTGATTTGAGAAACAATCAAATCATAATCTCCCCTTACGTGCAATAATTTGATATTAATATCAATAGTAATATTTAATCCTAAGATGAGTGCCTCATGCTCAGCAATGTTATCGTTGTAATCAAATTCAAGCATGTATGAGAAAAAGGTAGCTTCTTTATCAGGTGATATCAAAACTACCCTGGCACTTGATCCTGAACTCGAATGCGCCCCACCGAATTCCAAAGTCCAACATCCATCCATTTTTTCTTCATATTGGAAGATGGGGTCTAACAAGAGACGGATGATGTCAATTCATTCATCCACAATAAGGACCTGAAGTGGTAGTATGTTTTGATCTATGATTTTTTCTGTAACAGTGGCTTTAGGATGAAATACAAATAGATCACCATTCATGGTTGGAATGGTGACGTAAGAAAAATATACGTGAATACTTCCTCCCAATTTGGTGACCCATTCTTTTGACAACAATAATCCCCATGAGTCGAGTATGTCGATAAATGAAACATCCATATGGAATGATAGGTTCCAAAACTACTCCAGACTCACTTCCAAATCCATAATGATTCCATGGACTGGAACAACCCTTGATTCGATACTACAAGTATTCTCATAAATCCGTGTGATCTTCAACCTAAGTTTTTTCATAAATTCCATTGTCATATCATTTGTCGAGGCCCCAGATTTCAAAATACAATTGTGGATACATAAGTTATTTATCACCAATGTGATAAGGAAACACGGGTGATTTCAAACATTTCCATCATATTGCCCAGTCAGGATGATTATTGAGAGATGCTTCTTCCTTTGCAAATCTTAAGAACTTTTCCATTTACAATGGTCTCTCCTTCATTGAAATTAATAGCAATTGATTTCTCACGTTTATGGAACTCAAAGAAAACCTCCTTTACGTATTGTAACATTTCCTTTCTATCTTTTTTAGTCGCAAGGGTTTTCTCAAAGTTCAGCCTTTCCTTCGTAATAGATAAAGTTCCTCTCGTGGGATACGACAACTTTTTTGCAGCTAGATTCAGGCCTTTTTCATCTTTTATGAAACTCTTCATACGATCAGCAGCCTCAGTGGCATCCCTTCTTTCTTCCATTTGTAAATATGTTTTTGTAACATGGAAAGTCTAATACAGTGGCACAATTTGAATGAAGTTAACAATTCCATCTATTTGTGCAATTTTTTCAGAGAAATCTGTGTTTTGAGGATAAGAAGAGATCAAGTGTTTTTCGATTTCACACGCTCTTTCTTGGCCTTTGATCAGAGTAGAAGGTCAGTTTTCTACTAATAGAAAACCATATGGGTTGTTCACATTCAGCATATAATAACGATAGATGATATCTTTCATAGGTTTGAACTCTTGAGGAAAACTATTCACAAGGGTATTAAACCTATCGTTAAATTCACTAATGCCCTCCATGGGTCCTCTTTTGAAATGATAAAGTTGGTCATAAAGGGAGATATAATCTTCATTTTCCATAAATATTTTTATGAATATATCTCGAAAAATTTCCCAAGTGGTAATCGGTTTGGGTGGGATATTTCCATACCACTCCTTGAACTTCCCTATGAGAGATAAAGAGAAGAGTTCCATCCACACATCCTCATACTGGTCTTGTGAAGAAAAGGAGGAAAAAATGTCTGAAAAGGTGTCCAAATGAGGTCGATCCAATACGGAATCTTCATCTGAAAAGGTGGGAAGCCATTCTCTAAAACCACTTGGAATCTTATGGGGTGGTCCATGAATATGTGTCATATTTAATGGTTCATACAGTCCTTCCACCCAAGACTTTTGAACCATCTTTGTCACACAAGGGGTGGGTAAGGGTGGAGGACTCAGATATTTCCTTTTTCAGGTACGGACCATATGTAGTCGTCGAATAAACCCTTGTAGAAGGCTTATCAAAATTCAAAAAGGGAACTTCCCTCAATGGATTCGCCAGGAAAGCTATGGGTAAAGGCTTTGGGATATAATTTCCAAGTGTCGTTATGGGATCAAAAAGGATTCAAAATCCCCCCCGGCAATGGTGACAAAAATGTTATCGCACAAGTTGTAGTTTGGGAAAATCCCAACAAAAGAAACAAATGTGTGACACAACTAGGGACACCTATCATTGTCACCTCAATAGATATCCCCCTCATTTTAGTGAATGACAATTCTAACACAAGGGAGGATTCCTAGGTGACCCAAGGCAGATCGCAAAGGGGAAGAAAGAGGTTATAAGAACACCCCTATAGGTAAAGGTCTAAGATGAAGTTGAGGCTTGAGGAGAGAATATTTGGAGTTGGAAAATGGTTGTGAAGGTTGTGTACCTACAAAATAGTGTTAGACAAACCAAAACAAAACCAAATATGGTGATATAAGCCTCAATACACGTGGGGAATCATAAAGAAACCTTGTAGTCCCAAAATTGCAGCAGTAAGGAAATAAATATCAGAAATGAAGAAGTTATAATAACTGCAAATTAAATCATAAAAATGAAGTATATGATATTGGAAAATAAATCTTGCAATTGGTAGATAATTTTCTAATGTTTAAAACAAGACTTTGATAGAAAAAGAGGGTTGTTAAAGAGTTTTATCAACAGAGTTTTGTAACATCCCTATGGTTGTAGAAAAAATTTGCTACAACAGCAATTTCTAGCCACTGAAATTAAAAAGTAAACCACCCAATCAATAGCTTATCATCAGTAGAACATTTATCACAGCACACAAGTAATTTTCAGCGGTAGAAAAAGTGAAAAAGAATATGAGAGAGTGAGTTTACTGCATCCCTATTGGTTGTAGCTTAATTTTTGTTACAGAAGCACAATCACTTAGAAAAAAAAGACGCCCTTGGGGGAAAAGATAGCCAATGGCATATAGAAATCAAATCCAACCTTGAACAACTTAATCTCTTAAATTTCACGTTTACCAATGCAACAATATTCAATCTCCAGTGCAATTAGTGTCTTATATGTTGGGTTAATGGAGTCTCTTGCTTGGACAAAAACCTAGCCAAAAAGGAGAATCAATTTTTTTCTCAAGAATTAAACCCTTATAAAACCAAAGAAAGCACAAAATCTCCAAATCGTCTAGCTTAGAAGTCCAAGTTAAGCTAGGGTTTATTATTCTTCTAGGGGTGTAAACCCTTTTACTCCCTGGAGAAAATAAACCCTAGCAAGGTTTTGCTACAAGGGGGTAAACCCTCTTACTCCTTGTAGCAATCATTGAGCCCTTTCAATAACAATAGCAAAAATTTCCTTGATGGAGGGTGTATGCCCTTATACTCCTCCTAGGGTTTGATAATATGATCTTGAAATTAAGAATAAAGACACAAAATTGCATAAATTCCTTACCTAATCCAAGAGATAGCATGCAAAACCCTCACTTTATCAAGAAATTCCACCAATAGACAAGTGTAGCATCCATAATGACAAGAAAACAAGATAGTGAATTTCCCAAAGAGGTTGAAATTTCAGTCCAAGAGAGAAATATCCAAGTGATGAGTTATGATTTGTGAGAAGTGACTTTCCCAATATTTATATGAGGAAAACCAAGCCCTAGTTTGTCCACTTTACAATTAAATCTATGATTTTAGGTCTAAAACCTAAGTTACAATGCTAAATTGACAAGATGTCTTGCTTTTTTGTCCACGAGCTTACAAATGACCAAAAATGACATAAATATGGGACGTTATCCCATAAAATCCTTCTCCAAGGTGGTATGTGTGATGGAAAAGCCTCCAAAGGCTAGGATTTCAAGCTAGATGAGTGCCACAGCATCCCCAAATCAAGCAATAGAGTGGGGATGCAAGCCCAAAACATCACCAAATGCACTGAAAGGATAAATGTTCTCCCCAAAGTGTGACTTCAAACTCTCCAAGACGAGCGTAATGGAATAGGAAGGTGACTCRCCTTCTCTTYATGGCTTCRGGTCTTCATCATCTGCTATGGTCACCTTCTCAAGTGCAACGTTCATCTTCCAAGGCCCCAATTAGTGGTGCGCTACATCCAACCAATGGGATTCCAAGCCCCTATGAAGGTCCAATTGGCTTTGTTCCTTCATGAATGTCTTCCAACGGGCAAGGTCCTGCTAAGACAGACAAGTATTCCCTCCAAGGATCCACAAGTCACATGTATCACACCAAGTAAGCCAAATTTAATCAAATAAACACCCAAACATGTGCATTATATCCCCCCATTTAAAACTAAGCAAATTCTCAAAGACCTTATAAATTTTTCCAAAATTAGGTATGGGAGGGTTTTCATGGTGCCATATTGGGTAGCCCAATCCCCAAGTCAATGAATGTTTCCCAAGAAGACCCTCTCTAAGTCATGTAACAAGTATGAGGTGGATAGGGGTATGAATTTTGGGCATGGGGTTCCTGACATATCAAGGGATCATATAGTCTCATTTATGGGTGCCTTTGTGGAGGGTGTGTTGCATCCCTCGTTCGCGATGCAACATTTTTTAAAACCCTTACCTTTAATTTATTATGGTCCGAACATTGAGTGTTATGTTCAATGGAAAGTAAAGAGCACTGCAATTCCACTTGAATTTAGGAACACGTTGAGTGCCATATGCACTTGAAATTAAAAGACACTGCAAATGCATTCCCCCAACAAGTGGGACATTTATTAATTATTTGTTTTATTTTTTTAAAAGGCCCTTGATATTTTATGGAGAAGCATTTCATTGCTCTCAGGACCTTAGGTAAAACATCTAGAAGGATAATTTATGGATTTTAACTTTTTCTAGCTACAACGCCTCTGGGCCTTCAGCCCCTTATTCCCATGAAATGAGGTGCAAGCCCTTCTTGGGGTTAATGAGCCCAAAAACCCAAAAGATGAGGAAATGAAAGGGAATATGTGTGAAAAGTGTAAGAAATGAGTGGGAATGGTACGATTACCCTTTAAGGATACCCCCTAGTAGCAACATGTTTCCCGAGGGTGACCCATTTACTAAGAAACCATGTCCACCGCCAAGGTGAAATAAGGAAAAAGGTATAATTTCCGAGCAAACATTTTCATAATCAAGAAAGGACCCTTTGTAACATGCTCCAATACTTCAATCATTAAAGTGACATTACCACGAGATCGAACCTTGTTGGACAATTGAGAGGGGGGGTGAATCAGTTGTTACCGAGCTTAAACAATTATGCTCATTTTAAACTCTTTACAGAGCACTTCATGACAATCACAATAATGCAGGAAAGTAAGCAATAGAACATTCAGCATCATTCACACACATGAAATATATAGAGACAGATATTTTATGAGGAAACCCATAAAGGGTAAAAACCTCTTCTTCTTTATATGATAAGTAATCTTTACATTATGTACATTATCATACTTATGAGCTCCAACTCATTATGAGGCTACAACCTCTGTTTTGCAAGCTGCAACTTGCTGAGAGCACCAACTCTCTGTTTTCTCTAGCACCTACTAGAAGGAAGCACCAACTCCTTGGTTTCTCTAGCACTCGCTAGAAGGAAGCACCTACTCCCTGGTTTCTCTAGCACCCACTAGAAGGAAGCAACAA
>JASDQU010104009.1:19699-34751 GCA_032191745.1 Picea mariana | reverse complement strand
CGTGTGGCTTCCATGTGTCACTCAGAATTGTGATTTCCAGATTCCTAAAATGTTGAATCATCTTAACACTTGTCATTGTCTGATCATGCCACGTGTCATTGCTGACATAGTCTTCCATGTGTCCTTTCTGACGTGTTCTGCCACATTCACCTCCTGGATTTGATGGCCCAGATTCATCCTTGATCCAACGACTAGGATTATTTTGCGATTTCACATATTGGGAGTTCGAGAGGTTAGGTAACCCCTTCCTTTGACCTTTCAGTCAGAGAAATGCTTATCTTTATCCACGTGTCCTTCTTGGATCGACGATCCAGATTTTTCCTCGATCTGACAACTCAAATCATTTCGCCATTTCATGTTTCGTGAGTTGGAAGGATAGAGCACCTCATGCCTTTGACCTTTCAGTCAGTGAAATGTCGAAATTTAGCCACGTGTCCTCCGGATCCAATGATCTACAACTGTCTTCAATGGACAGCCAGGATTCCTTCACAGCTTTGGAGTGTTGGATGACTCCTAGGCTTATCCTCCTTGCAGCTCTACTGGATCTAATGGTTGCTATTCCTTCATATTAACTCCAGATCTGACGGCCCAGATCTTATCGTGATTTCGCATATCGCGAGTTGGAAGGATAGAGCACTTCCTTCCTTTGACTTTCCAGTCAATGAAATGCAATAGCTCGCCATGTGTCCTTCTTGAAGATGGACGGTCCTCCTGCTTTCGAGATTTTGTAGGCCCGCTTCATCTTGCATGTAAAGATTGTGCTCCCTCTTATGGATCCAACGATGATCGGTCTTCAAGCTCAGATCTGACGCATGAAAATTGTTCTCTTCTACTACGTGCTCCTCCTATCTAAATTCAGATTTGACAGTCATCGGGAATTCTGAATGGGATCCAACGATCACTGTTTCTATTCATTTTTACGCTTCTGATATTGCCATGCCATCATCATTGTTGATCATCCTTGCTTGCCTGTTTGCCATCGTTGTCTATGCCATCATCATTGTTGATCTTCCTTTCTTGCATGTTTGCTATCATTGTCTCCCAATTGTAACCCTGCCAATGTTGATACTGTTCTTGCCTGTAACCATACCATCATTGTTGTTGTTCTTTCCATCAATGACAAGCACACTCAGCCTGTAAACATGCCAACATACCTGTTACCTCATGAAGCAATACATGTTTTCCTTTCTAGGACATGCTAGTGTGGCGGTTGTCACTACATTATTGATGATGGATGGTGATGTGTGGTGGAGAGGAGGGGCTATGTCTTCTCAATATGGGTTCAGTTGGTCATCTGGCCCTTGGCAATCCATGTCTTCTACCTGCGAGCCTCGAGACATCATCTCTTTAGTTACCCCTAGCTTGGGGGGTAACAAGGCGGATATCCCAGGGACAATTTATGATGATACCAAGGGATTTATTGACAAGGGGATTTCAGTTAAAAGGGGTGAATTCTTTCAAATGTTTAAAAACCAAAATTTTCCCCCGAAAGTAGAAGATGACCTTGATATCAAGATCTTCAGGAACATCAGGAAGTCGAAATTACATAGGGTGGCAACACATGCAGCGGTCTTTCCCTTTGTAGATGCAATTTCATGGATAATGTGACATGTAAACCTGGACAATAGATACATCCTCAACGTTAGTGCACACCCCATAGAATTGTTCAAATAAAAATGCATAGCTTCATACTATCACTTTCAAAAAGGGGATATGCCATTGGATGAAGACATTATCATGAAATTTTCACTCAAGGAAAAAGATCTGTGCAAAATTTGGTACAAGCCGAGCAAGTCATTCAAAATAATACCCTCAGACGAATATCCAACTAGCTCGTTAAGGAACCTATATCAGTATTTTGTAGAAATGTTGTGTAGGTTATACAAAGAGCAAGACGCTTCAAATTTCACGTTATCCCTGATGCCCCTTATGTATTACATCGTCGACGTCGGGTCATCTTTAATTGGGTTGATATTCTATGAGCATTCCTAGAGGACTCTATCAACTCGGCCAAGGATACCACCCCCGACAACTTTCCTAGTTTCCATATGTCCTCCTACATGTTGGACATGGTATGTGTATGCCACCAATATCCAAATATGGGTTGGGCCTGACAGCTAACTGACCCTCCTATTCACATCTACTGCAAAAAAAAATTGGGAGCACAAGTACAGAACTGAGTATCACAAAATTTGTGATTACATCATGGCTCCCCTATACTAGTTCATCTCCAATCCACCTATGTCTTGTACGATCCATAATTCCCAAGCAATAGTATGAAGAATAGGAGATTGGTATCTCTTGTAGTATGGAACATATATAAAGATATATGAAGCTATCAAAGCCCATCATCTACTCCCATGATTTGTCCCTAACGGGCTGGTATTACAAGAGATCGCTTATTAGACTATAATCCATGGAGTCAGAGCATCACTCTATAGGGATAAGAAGGCCATCTGGCCTCCTTTACCATTATGGATCAGATCACACTCCTTTGGAGTTGTTAAGCAGGCTCAAGCTAAGGTGGACACATTGTTATCATTCCACTTCAGATAAGAGATATTTTGAATGCATCACTTGAAGGACGTGCTTAATGAATATTGTATCAAGCATAGACATATATGGGAATAAACATCAACCAAGTCAGAAGAAGAATAAATCGATTGATGCGCCTGAACTTATCATGAAGTTATTTTTAGTCGAAAATTCCAACCACTAGGTAAGATCTCAGACGAGGAAAAAGATCGAGAAGAGGCAAAGAAAAAAGATGAAGAAGAGGCAGTAGCTGCGACTTATGAATCAGAGGTAGCAACAGAAGAAGAAAGGAAAATAAAATCTTCTCCAAAGGTCAAGGCTGAGGTAAAAAAAAAAGCAGAAGGAAGTCGAAGAGGTAGAACAGAGAGAAGTCGAGGAGGCAGCTACGAATAAGAAACAAAGGAAGAAATAGAAAGTACAGAAGAATAATGAGGATGTTACTGAAAATAAACGACTAGAAGAGGAAGCTAAAGCTAAAGAAGCAGGGAAATCAGCGGAAGAAGCAGCAGCAGCAGCAGAAGTAGTAGTGGTGGCAATAGCAAAGAAAAGAGCAATAGATGAGGTTGCAGCTAAAGAGGATAAAAGAAAGCAATACGAAGATGCATTGAATAATGATGCCTCCCCCATGGACATTTCCATCCTAGGGTCGTCAGAAAAAGCTCCTCTCACTGGTGGTCACCTCCCCATCGACAAATTTGGGTTGGGACTTCACACACCCTATAAGCCCAGCAAGGTGGAAAATCTAAAGAAATTTTGATTCGACAATGCCATCGACAAGATTGTGCAGTGACAAAACAGAAATCTCACTATCACTACAGTTAACCCCTTATCAGTGGTCACAAAGACTCTGGTGACAGAAGACGTCAAAAAAAATCTACTTTCTATCGCATTCGTCGGCGTCGCTTTCATGTTGGCAATGGATTAGAACCTCAAGGATCTGGTCTACCAAGTTAAATAAAAGGATGACAAGATTAGAGAGTTGGAGGAACAAGTCATGCGCGAAAAGAAAGATAAATGAAGCCTCAGAAAATTCAAGACATGTGTCGAGAAGGTCAAGAAAGATCTCAATGAGACAACTACAGACATGTACACCCACTTTCAATTCTTCCAACAGCTAGAAGCACAAATAATAGCTCAACATAACTCTGTGCAAGCCAATAATGTCTAATTTGTTGCCATCCAGAAATGTTTGAACGATATGCAACGATGGATTGTTGAGAACCCAAATGCTCCAGTCAAGTTTCCTCACTCTCCAAAATGGGAAAGGAAAATTGTTTATGCTTCCCTTGGTTGTTGCCAACAAGTTGGGGAGAGGTATGAAAAGGAAACAAAGAGCTCACTAATTATTTGTGCACTTCTCCACAAGGTTGTGCATGTTTTGACGCATAAAGGGCATCTACCTCCCATCAAAGAGCTCGTAAAGACCAAGACAGAAGAGCAGCTCTTTGAAGAAATCCAGCGAAATATGAATCGAAGACAAGAGAATGTTCAAGCAGCTACAAAGGTGATATTACACTCAATCAAGGAGCATCATGTCTGGCCAGCCAAGACTCAAACGATGAACCATGATTTCATGGCCAATCTGACAAGGTACATGAAAATCCTTTCAAACAACTCAGCCTCCCATGTAGTTTCCCTAGAAGAACTCTTGTAATACAGAGTTATATCAATCGGAAGAAAGCATGAATCTTGGGCAGCTTATGTGATAGAGAAATACAAGTAGATGAGACAAAATAACAAATTCGAATTTGCCCACAACTACCTTCTATTTTGTTTTTTTGGCAACCATCATCAGCTTCTTCCTATTCTAAAACTTGTCAACAACATTTGAGAAGGAGAAGATGAAGAGACTTGTAACTGCTTCTTACATAATCTAAGAAGACCCTACTAGTAGTTACTCAAATTACTATAAGTAAAGGAAGAGGCCCATTTTGAACAGGCTCTTCAAGAATTGTATATTCGTAAACTACTTTCAGAATTAATATTGAGAATCCCTTGGGGCCATTTTGTTAGAGAGAATAACTCTTTTGAATGGTATCTTGTTGTAAACTACTTTCAACAAACTCTTATAATGTTTAGATGTGTTGTAGGAATGTTCTTTTTCTTTTAGATTGTTCTTATGCAAATAGAAATCTTTCTTTCAATTTAGTTTCATCTTTCTTATCTTCATCCTGAGATGATGAGTAGTTTATGTATGTAATTTCATAAATTAGACTAATCTGGTTATGTTATTTGTATGCATGTGTTGTCTAACCTTTTTCCTTCTTAACAACGACCTCGAATAAGTCATTTGCAGTGATTAGTTGCATATCTAGCTACTCATTGGTTACCATAGTCGCTCCTAGCTATGATAGGATAGGTTAGATTTTATTTGTGTACTTAGTTAGTTTGCATCTGCATTTTCCATTCCATTCACAACCATCCAATCACCCCTCAAACCCAGTGATGGCGACTGGGCCAGAATCCAGATGGATCTCCTAAACCAAATGGTGCATAGTGTAATTGAGATTGTGCATCAGGAAGTACTACTGACTATTGAAGGGAAATTTTATCGCCTCAACAGAACTCGAAGCCAGCTCGCAACTTTCATTTATATAAAATGGATTTTATTCATTCCATTTTGAAAACCAAACTGATAAATTCATAGAGGAATGGAAAGTGAAAAGATGTATGAAGAAATTTGAGTAGAGAATAAATAATTCCTCTCTTTTACAAAGAAAACTCTTGAACAAAATTTCAAATACGAGAGAAAAGTTGGGAGAAAATCCACACACTTAACACAAGTCAAGAGCCAAAGCCATTACCAAATTATTTATTCGCAAAACATATGCATAAGATGTTAAATAAAGTGGCGAGTAATACCTTGTTTTGCAGCCCTTTTTTATACCAGGTTGAGCTGAAATGGTTACTGAAACTTCCAGGAGTAGGGTTTCCAAGCTAGTTCAATCTCTTCTTTCTCCTCAGTCTCAACAGAACCCAAACGACCAAAACCCAAAGAAAAATGAGGTGGTAAAGAGCGAGGGAATGGGATTGATTACCCATGTACATGTGAATTGAATGTATGGCCATCCCATCACGTCGGCCTCCTAACCATAACTTGTATGTGCATGCCAAGTCAATGCTTCAAATAATTTGCATGAGCCTTTAACAAATAGATTGTATATCTCATTGGACATAAACTAATCACAGGTCAATACCATATATCATGTCAACTCACAATCATGTGTTCAAGCACCTTTTAACCATTTGCATGAACCTTGTCACTTCACTATCATCACTAATAATTCTGGCACATATACGCATGTGAATAAGGTAAGGCATACTTTGATTTCACATTCAATCATATCCAATATGTGCCATATATTATATGTTGTATAAAAACCCAAATTTTATACCATTTAAAACATATGCACCATATTGTATACCAAGCCAAAGTTTCAAACATTTGTCCATAGGTTTAATACTTATGACATGACCTTTGTTCTTCACCATTTTGCAACATAAACCAATGTGAATTTGTAAAGTGAATACATTCACATGAAATAGCCCTTTATGCATAATTATGAATTGATAACAAAAATTTTGCATAAGTATGAAAACCTTCATATGTATATGGCTTAATAAACCATGTTTTACCCTCATATCTTGTCTCTATCACATATACATCAAACTGTATATTTTGTAAGCTTTGAATTTAAGGGCACGGAAAATGATTCTAACTTCTTTTGTGCATTTAATCATAGGAATATGGCAGCACATTTCACAAGTACCATGTCACCAAAATGTCAAAGAATGAAGATAAGCTATTATCAGTGTCATGCACCAAACTGAAGTGCAACAACCCACATCATCATCTAATCATGCAAAGAATCACACACACCATAACTTTTGAAACTTCATCATAATACCATTGATATGTAATATCTAATAAATGCTTGAAAATAATCATTTATGTGTTTTCTTATAGGGGACCCCACCTATTAATATTATATCATAAATATATAGATAGGCCTTGTAATCATTTGTAGGCTTTTAATAATAGGTGACAAGATTTTGAGTCAAAACACCCTTCCATACCCTGCATCATGTAATCCCACAGTCATCATTTTGCATTCCTTGTTACTCATTCTGCACCTCCATAAATGGCAAGAGGGGTGATTTATTTCTACAACTTGTTGATTTTCAAAAATAGTTGAGGGGGGCACATTTGATAATGGATTCAATTCTAGTCTCTAAGGATCAATTACAAGAACATTTGGATACTTTAAAAGTTTCATGGGAAAATGAGTTCAATGAAATAACTGAATACTTGGAAGAGGAAGTGGAAAAGTGGTTGATTCGCTATGTAAACAAGAAATAATAGGTTGAAGACACATTGCACCAGCTTAGTTTTGAGATTAGAGATATTGAGAAAGATTTATCCGATGCAAAGATTAAACATGAGACATTGATTTCTCCCATGCAAGATTATATCGAATTATGGTTAAAGAAAGCATTGATAAATATAATTGAGCTAGATGAATCAGTTGGTTACAACCACCATGGAACCTCCAACCGAAAATTCTACAAAAGGCACCCGAACAAGCAAATAAGGGGATCTCTTCATCCATCATAGTAAGTCAAGTAATCACATTATTTATTTTCCTTAGTTGGTAGTCACCCAACCTTTCTTGTTTTAGAATCTGTGAAAACCAAAGGCTGACCCCTCACTGTTATCATTTTATGTATGCTAGGTCTTTCTTTAATTTCATGGTCTGCAAGAGCCTAGTCCCAGTCCTCTTTGAAGGATGAATGCCTTTTAATTTTTCATAAACATTTCAGAAATTATTATTTTCAATACAAACATTTGTATATCTTTTGAGGATCCCTAGAGAACTATTTGGGGCATTACATCAGTGATTTCTCAAACTTTGATTTTAAAGCATGAGGTTTCAAATGTATTGCCCATGAAAATATCTTTTGAGTCTAATGCAGTAATCATGTCAAGTTCTCTATGAATACAAACTGTGTTTCTTATCATGTCCATGTTAGAAAAGTGGGTGTGCTCGTTTAACCATAGACAATATAGCAATATTGTCACCCAACCATAGGCACTAATGTCACCCCTGAGCACCTTGACCTTGACAGAGAGAATAATTCTGATAGAAAATCAATATCCAACCAAGGCAAATGCACCAAGCAAATATAACCAAGACTGATCAGAAAGTCCAACCCAGAAAAACCAAAAACACATATTGCAGGAACTGCAACTGCAATCGTTGCCCAGACTTGCGCACTACTACATTTATTCAATGCACACAAGTGGATTTCTACAATTCTGAGTTGTCTGTCTCAAATGAGAACTGGCATCTTGTATTTATACTACCTTTCCAGGTTGTTTGGGTTGACTTATCTTTCTGAATGCTAAAGACTTAACATAAAATATTCTCTTTAGCCGACTTTACTTCTAGGGTTTTGTCCAAGTCTTTTCTCACTTCTGGAATATTATAATCTCATAAAAGGTCACAAATGGAAGTTAATACCTCCCGCAGCTACCATAATATCAACACTCCCTTCTATCTAGGGAGGTATAGAAGGTAATGTTCTTGAGCACAAACAGACCATTCAACCGGTAGCATCATCATAGCCACACAGGCTATCTCATGATCAAATCACGAGCAATGTCATTATTATCCAACTAGATAAGCTCCGTGACAATTAGTACAATGTCATATGATAGAACACAACTGTGTCTATCCATAGTAGTACATAACTACTATCGAGTGGTACACAACCACACCAAATATCACATGGCTACTTAATCAGTGACACATAGTCACAACCAGTTGAACACATCCACCACAGTAGCATACATCCATTTTCCAGAGACGTACAGTCTCCATATCATCTGATATCAACCTACATAGAAATAATATCATGATATAAATTGAGTCATCTGGGTCATTCTTCCACTCACATCTATGAGATCTAGAAGAGCATATGCCCTCATACAGTAAAAGCATCAACCATGGGCTATTTGGACTATTCTTCCCAAGCATGGAAGAATAATTTTCCCTGCTTTATGAGCCTATACCATTCACCTAACTGGGCCATTCCTCAGGCACTAAAAATAGTGCAACCTGGAGAGAATGAGTCTACCCTAGGGAATGCATGTCCCTAATTGTTGAACCTAGACTATTCACCTAACTGGGCCATTCTTTCGGCACTAAACATAGTACAACCTAGAGAGAATGAGTTTTCCCTAGGGAATGACTGTCCAGACCATTTCCTAAGGAAATTATTGTCCTGAACCAACCTCCAAAATGGACCATTCTTCGAAACTACTCACAACTGTGAACTTCGAAAGAATGACTTCACGGCAAGGTAGACCATTCTTCTTGACCACTACTGAGAGTGATTGCCAAGAAGAATGATTGTCCTAGACCATTCCCCCACACTGGACACAAGGGGAATCGCTGTCTATGGTAAATCAACAATCTATCGAACCATTTTCATTACAAAAATTATTGTCCGATCTGGACCATTTTTTGAACTGGAAAATTCTTTTCCGTTAGAAATCTCAAACCACTTTCCGAACTGGAAAGGAACTACCCATCCTGGACCATTTTCCAAGATGGAAAATGACTATCCATAAATCAATGATATATCGGTGCTCCCTCCCAACCTGGAGATCCATCTCTTCCCTTTCAGCTAAAGGAGTTATTTCCACGATCCCCAACTTGTCTCGTAAGTATGCAAACTTTATCCTGGACAGAGGCTTTGTCAAAATATTTGTTGTTTGCTCATCTGTGGGGATATACTGGAGCTTCAATTCTCCTTCCTCAAATTTATCTCGAATAAAGTAGTATTTGATCTCAATGTGTTTCTACCTTTCATGAAACATTGGGTGTTCGAGTAGCCTTATACAACTCTGATTGTCACAGTATATTATGGTCGAATTTGAAACCTGATCAAATAATCCAGAAATCAACTTTCTCAGCCATGCTGCGATATATTCTTCTTTTGTTGTGTTGAGTGTGACAGACTTTTGTTTCATGTTTCCCCAAGATATCATAGTGGAGCCCAAGCTCCCTGAAGTACTCCTTATGTCCTCTGCACTTCCTTCCCAATCTGAATATGTGAATCCATGAAGTTGTATATCATTGGATGCGGTATATCTTAATCTATAGTTTAGCATCCCACGAATATATCTTAGAACATGCTTTGTAGTTATCCAGTGCTCATGTTGGGGTTCCACCTGAAACTGGCTTAGGGTGTTTACAGCAAAGCAAAAATCTGGTCGAGTATTCACTAAATACATCAATGACCCAATCAATTGTCAATATAGGGACAAGTCTACTAGATCAAAATATGAGTCTCTTACTTTCCTTGTATCTGTGGTCATAGGAGTGTCCATGGATTTGCAATCCATCATTCCAAACTTCTGAAGAATATTTACTGCATACTTTCCTTGTCCAAGGAATACTTCACCATGCTTTTGCCATACTTCTAGTCCCAAGTAATAATGCATGAGACCAAGATATTTCATATAGAACTCAGAAGCTAGTTCCTTCTTACACTGGATGATGAGAGACTCTTCACCTGTCAAGAATAAATCGTCGACATACAGCAGTAGAATCACAGGTGCATTGTTCACGACTTTTTAGTAAATATTTGGATCAGCATGACTCTTGGAGAAACCAAGTCTTATTAAGAAGTTGTCTATTTTGGCATACCAAGCTCTTGGAGCTTGCTTGAGTCCATACAAGGCTTTATTTATTCTGCAAACATGAGTGTCTCTAGAGTGTACTTCAAATCCTTGAGGTTGTTCAATGTATACTTTTTCTTCGATTGCTCCATTGAGGAAAGTTGTCTTTACATCCATCTGATGTAAACTCCATCCCATGGAAGCAGCAAGAGACATAATGGCTCTAATAGAAGTATATCTGGAAACAAGAGAAAATGTCTCATCATATTCTTCTCCCTCCTTCTGGGAGAACCCTCTAGCTACGAACCTTGCTTTGTATTTGTCCACACTTCTGTATATTGCATGTTTGATCTTATAGACCCATTTTGAAGTTACTATTGATTTTTCTTTGGGTCTAGGCACAATTTCCCATACATCATTTTTAGTGATGGATTGGTGTTCTTATGTCATGGCTTCTTTCCATTGTTTCTTATGATTTGCCTCTTCAAATGTGGTGGGTTCTTCATTTAGAATCTTTGTCATATATGTTGCATAGTTGGAGAATATTTTGGGCTTTTTGCTTTTGCTGAAGGTGCCACTTGGGGCTTTGAGTCTTTCTGCTTCTTATAGAGTAGCTTCAAGCCAAGCTGGACATTTCTTGGTTTTGGGTACAATGAATGATTCAATAGGTTCACATGGTTGCATCGGATGATCAAGTTGTTCTATTTCTTCATTCTGACTTTCTGGGAGACATGTGTTTTCTTCTTTAGACTCTTCATACTCTTTTAATTCTATAGTTTCTTCTATGGATTTCTTGAAAGCCATATTTTTATTGAAGGTTACGTCTTTGTTGACTTCAACTTTATGTTGTTCCGGGATATATATTTTGTAGGCCTTGGATGATTCATTGTATCCCACAAATATGCCCTTCTTTCCTGAGGGTTCTAATTTCTTCCTTTTATCCTTGGGGATGTGAATGTAAACAGGGCATCCAAAGATTCTTAAGTGTTCCACATTAGGTTTCTTTCCTAAGAAGGCTTATTCTGGAGTCATATCCTTTAATATGCGGTGGGGAATTTTGTTCTGAACGTATATTGTTGTCACGGCTACTTCTCCCCACAAATACATAGATAAACCTTGATCATTCATTAGTGCTTTCATAGTTTCTTCAATAGATTTTTTCTCCCTTTCTTCTAGTACACCATTTTGTTGAGGATTATGAGGAACAGTTAGCTCCCTCCTAACCCCTACCGATTTTCAAAAAGAAAAAATTTCCTTGGATGTATATTCTCCTCCATTATCTATTCTCAAGGTCTTGATTTTATTGTTTGTGAGGTTCTCTATCTCTGCTTTGAATTCTTGAAACTTGCTGAAAACTTTGTCCTTTGTCTTCAAGAGATATAACCAAGTCTTTCTTGAGTAATCATCTATGAAGATTACATAGTAAAGAGAACCTCCTAGAGATTTGACTGGCATCGGACCGAAAACATATGAATGTATAGATCTAGGATTTCCTTAGATCTATTATTGTTGTTTGAGAATGGTTTCTTAACATTCCTACCAAGAGCACATCCTTTGCAAATTCCTTCATGTGTAGATTGTAGTTCTGGTATTCCTTCAACCATATTTTTGAGGAAGGGTAATACTTGATATTTGATATGAGCATACATTCAATGCCAAAGTTCATTGGGATTGACTTCATCATGTACAAGGGTTTCATCATTTCGTTCTACTAGTATGTATAGTCTTCCTTCACGGGTTCAAATAACTATAGCGCTCTCTATGTTGGAGTCTTTAGACCAAGATAATACTTTTCCATCTACAAAGGCTATTATGTTTCCTTTGTATTCTAGGAAAGATATGGATACAAGATTCTTTTCTAAATTGGGTACATATAAGACATTGCTCAAATGAACATTGTTACCTGTTTTCAATTTGACGGAGGCTTGACCAATTCCTTCGACTAGATAGGTGTTTTTATCTCCAATTTCTACCTTATAGGTTGTCTTCTTTTCATTTAGATTAGAGAGTCTGGCCTAGTCTCCTGTCATATGCCTCGAAGCTCCACTGTCAATTATCTACATGTCATCTTCAAGAGTTCCTGTGAGAGATGAATCGTGTAGATGATCCTTCTTTTCATTCATGATTTTTGTTGACTAATAACTAGTCAAACTTTGATTTTGACCCAAAATATCAACCTTGAGGTTTTTTCCTTCTGAGACTGCCAAGAGGTGCGTTGGAATAAGGCACACTAGAGTATCTTATCCTTGATTAAGGTATTCCAACATAAGGTGTTGGGCAAGATTTTTAGGGTTTCTGCAACTACACCTACTAGTAACCCTAGTGGCAGTGCTTTAGTAACTGCACCTTCTAGAAACCCTAGCGACAGTTCTTCAACGAGCTTGATAACCTTATGGCTTATCTTCCTTCCATTGGTTAAACTGAATGAAGAAGGTGTGGGCCCATAACCTATTAGAAAAGTGGGTGTGTTAAAACCATGGATGGTATCAGTTATGGGAGTGAACTGCCACCTAGTCTAGTCTCTGAGGCAGTTACAGGAGTCTATGGAAATATGGTTGGGTGACAATATTGTTATATTATCTATGGAAATCCATGGTATAAGATTCAACGGACTTCTAAGAAAAATCTACACCAAAAAAAATTGCAGGTACAAAAGATTGAAGACAGTAGAAAGATGGATTTCCAAAAACAATTCATTCTTACACCTTACAACTACTTTGCATGGAAGGAGAGAATAATGATTCATCTCCGAACCGGAGGATTGTATAGGTTAACATTGAATGGAGGTACAGAACAGACATCATCCATAGAAAAATCCAAGTATTTAAATCGAATGGATGAAGCACTCGGAATGATTTGCAGTATTATTTCTCCTGGTCTCCTTTTTCACATATCTTCTTGTAAGACTCCCAATGAAGCCTAAAACACCTTGGAAGGGATCTTTGGAAAACAGGATGAGATGAGGGGACACATGTTGGAGGTGGAATTTCTCACATTGGATCCAAAAATCTTCAACAATATCCAAGATTTATTTACAAAATTAAAGGATTTATTGTTGCAACTCAAAGCTTGTGGGGGTCCCCGAGGTGTAGGATAGTTGGTGACAGAGTGTGTTGTTAAGGCGCTCCACATTGTTAAAATCACCGGTTAGAAACCTGCGGGGACAAAAAATCTAGGAACGTTAAGGGTTGGTGTGGCTCATGTCGGGTGCAATCCCCAGGTGATTTTGATGATTAGATGCCCCTGAGTCGCGATTTCTTAGCCACAAGTTAGTCCCACATGTCACGGACAAACTAACAAACAAAAAAACAAAAACTCAAAGCTTGTGGGGTTGATAAATCTAAGGAGGAGAAACAAATGGTTCTCAACATTCTCTCCAAACTTCATCCTAAATTATTTGTATTCATATCCACATTCCATTATGTCAGATTCTCCTCTGGAGCCACCTGGAAGATTCCTTCTCTTCAGGGCTTTATCGAATCCCTAGCACAAGAGCAGACCAAGCTCATTAACATGGGAGAAATCAAAGGCCCAAAGGCACATGCACTTGTTGTGCAAGATGGCGGCCATAAATATCATAAATATAAAGATAAAGATAAAATGAATGCTCATGCACATCCAAAGAAGGAAGGGTACACAAAACCCTTCACCGATGCCTCCGAATCCAAAGGGGAAAAGGGGAGAAATTCACGTATTGTCACAAAGGATTCCATCCAGAATCTACATGAATGCAAAAACAAATAGATCTAATGTCTCAAATACTTCAACAAAACAACCTTGGAGATTGCATCCCTGAGGGTGCCAAGAAGAAGAAGCCAAAAGATCTGAATCCCAAGAAAGGCAATTTTATCCATGCCTTGATTGCCATCAACTCCTCTCTCGATGCTTGGATCGTAGATTCAGGAGCATCACATCACATGGCTGCCTCAAATGCAATATATTATTCATTGGATGCATGCAAAGCTCCTCCTATTCTGATGGGGGACAACTCTTCTGTCGAAATCACCGGCAAAGGAAGGATTAAACTCACCAATGGAAGCTTCGAGAATGAGTTGCACGTTCCCAAACTTTATGTCAACCTTCTCTTCGTGTATCAAATGATGAATTCCAACACCGGAAAGAAAGTCATATTTACACCAAATGTCGTGGACATCTATGACATGCAAACCAACTCTAGGGTTGCTACCGGTGAGGTAAATCATCAATCTAGATTGTATACATTTTCTGAATTCATTGAACCTGAATCTGCTTTATTGCTTACTCATGCTGATGAAATTAATAGGATATGGCATGAAATGTTTGGACATTTTAATTTCATATGCATACAACAGCTTAGCAAGAAAAGATTGGTTGATGGTCTACCAGACATCGATTTCTCCAAGGGTGTATGTGAGGGATGTGTTCTCGAAAAACACCCTCCAGAGAAATTAGACAAAGGAAAGTATCAGAGAGCTTATGCGCCTTTATATTTGATCCACAATGACCTTTTGGGTCATTTTCCACATCCATCTATCAGCGAAGTGAGGTTTGTTCTCATTTTTGTTGATGATTTCTCACGTTTTACATGGATCTACTTTCTCAGGAAAAAAGTTGAGGTCTTTCAACACCTCAAAGATTTCAAAGCCTTGGTTGAGACATAGTCTGGAAAGAAAATCAAAGTCCTTTGAACTGATAATGGGGGAGAGTATGTCAATCATGAGATCTATGATCTTTTCCATGAGGCAGGATTCAGTTGCAGCACATAGTTCCCTATACTCCATAGCAAAACGGAGTTGCCAAGCGGAAAAATATATCTCTAAAGGAGATGGCATCTTGCATGTTGCATGCAAA
>JASDQU010104008.1:198348-226189 GCA_032191745.1 Picea mariana | reverse complement strand
TTTGATACTTCGAATAGGTTGCCCAACCTCACTGCTCAGATTAACCAGCTACAACAATTGGTTCAGGAAGGATCATACTCTCTGCAAGAGCTATCCTCTTCTCTAGTATTAGTTGCTGTTGCAGGGAATGACTACGCTTTCTATATTAGGTCAAATAGAAGCTACAAGGTAAAGGAAAGTTACCGATTATCTTGATTACATCGAATATAAACATTTTTAGTTTTCACCCATTCAATGAGTTTTATGAATCCGGGTGGCTGCAGGGCATCCGTTCATTTGTTAAGCTAGTGATCAAACAGCTTTCATTGGACTTGGTACGCTTGTACAAGCTGGGGATCCGGAAGGTCGCAGTTTCCTCTTTGGAACCGTTGGGATGCTTGCCACTTGCTACAGTCGATTATTCTTACAAAGGTTGCAACGAAACATCAAACAAAGTGGCTGTGTTCCACAATTTACTATTACAGAAAGCCGTTGGGAGGATAAGAAAGAACCTCGCTGGATTAAGCTTGGTGGTTCTGGACCAATACTCCTCTTTCATGTCGATTCTGTTGCATCCACAGCATTACGGTAATTCTTTTTTTCTAGGATTTTCACCTTTTATTCTGTGTAGTAATCTGAAAATCTCCCTGTTGATCGATGGAAGAACTTCTCTGTGCAGGCAACTTCAAGAAGCCAGTTCTGAA
Organism: Picea mariana; assembly: GCA_032191745.1. Lineage (NCBI taxonomy): Eukaryota > Viridiplantae > Streptophyta > Pinopsida > Pinales > Pinaceae > Picea > Picea mariana. Next base: position 225,506 of record JASDQU010104008.1, on the reverse strand, counting down.
ACCATGTTGCACCGGTAAAACGAAGCTCGATTACTGTGGCAGCGTAGATAATGAAGGGAACGCTTTGTATAACCTCTGCACCGATCCAAGCTCGGCTTTCTTTTGGGATATCGTGCACCCTACCCAGGCAGCTTGGCATGCATTGATGACAAGCTTTGTGCCCTCTCTGAATTCTCTTCAAGAGTAATCGTACCATTTGTTTAAGTTTTAATATGTAGAGATTGTGGAATATTGAATCGGAACTCATCCAATTCCATTGGTGAGAACTGACAACTTGTTGAATGGTGGACTTTAAGATTTAACGTGTAGTGTATCTTAATTTTAAATATGAAGTTTTTAAATATGAGAGTCCAAGATGTTAGTTCCCTCACTTTGAAAATGATTTTATTAAAAATAACACTGTTGCAATTGAAAGGACTTCATGTTTTAGGAAGGGCATTGTATAACTGTTTTATGTTTTCTATTTATGTTTTGACTGTTTTTTTTTTTTTTTTTTTAATTTGGTGAAATAAATATGTATCAAATCTAAAAATTTTATTTAATTGTTTTATGTTTTGGTTTTGTTTTTTTTTTAAATCTTGTGATATAAAAATGTATAAAATTAAATTTTTTTATTGTTTAAATAAATTTTAAAATTTATTTATAAATGTAGAAATGGATTTAGTTTAAAAAAAAAATGAATATTAAAATTATATATAATTAGCTACTCAAATCTATAAATTCAATAATTTATGATCAAATTTCTAATAAAATTAAACAGAAAATATTCTAGTAAAACAATCAAAAATTAAAACAATTAGGCTACAACTTTAAAAAGTCACTAAATGATATGGTAAAACTATTAACTATTAGAAAGGTGCCATTATCGTGTGGCCATTTTGGGGGGGAGGGGGTTCGCTGTGGGGGAACATTTGATTGAGGAAACACAATTATTTTTTAAGTTAGGGTTTGGTGAGTTTTAATGGACGTATGACTTTGGATAAATTTGGTTGGTTTAATTTAAAAGATCATGGATTTGCTCTATTAAATAGAGTTTTTACATAAATTTATTTTTTTTTCAAAAATTATTTTTCAAATTATATAGAAATTTGATTATAAATTATAACTTCATTGTATTAATGATAAAAATTTTGTTTATTAAAATTTGTATTGAGAGATTTTGGATCATTTTAAGATTAAAATTTTGAAAAAATAAATAAATGTATCAAGTTGAGTTTTTAGATCTCCAAAAAAAAAATTCACATGAAAGATTAAGTGTATTTTATCACACTCTTTTTACTTACATTGTAACCAACACCACACCATTGTCAAGATATGAATAAGCTACGTTCACCTAAGAGTCCAACCACTTACCATATCAGTAGATTGATTTCTAATGATATCCAAGGGGTGAATAAGCTAGGTTCAAGCAACCAAGAAGAATTGCATATTGAATTCTAATGATATCCAAACTAAGTGAGACATATTGCATATCCAAACTAAGTGAGACATATTGCATGTGGAGAAGTATTTTCATTAACAATAATATTAGTAATGTTATACCATGTTAAGTGTCTTACTCTTCTTATAGTTAGCAATTAGCAAGATATATTGAGGGCATAAAGGGATCAAATATTTTGACTTGTAAATTCTTTTATCATATAAGATGGATCTAGGTTGGTTGTAGTTGAATCAATTTAATAAGACTCATAACTCACAACTTATGTAAATATAGATCTCTATAAAAAAATAGTTTTTATTATTGTCCATATATATAAAGAGAAAGAGAAATATTGTTTTTATCAAACATCATATTTATAGTATCTCTATTTATGTCTAAACCTTGTATCTCTCTTTTTATTTCTCTATATAGCATTTTTCATATTACCTTAGAGTTGTAAATTGTTTTTATCTTTCATATATATAGAGATATTTTCATTTTAGTTTATAAACATATTTGGTTAGCATATAGTATTATTGATATTATTATTTGTTATAAGTGTTGTATTTTTTCCAAAGATGACATATTATGACCTAAACATTACCTACATAATGACATTTGTTATAAGTATTATATTTTTTCCAAAGATGAGATATGATGACCTAAGCATTACCTACATGCATAAGTGAGAACATCTCCATCATACTAGACTATAAATCTAGCACCTTTTGACACAAAGAAAGATAGGTAGATAAAATCCTTACCACCCCTTTATTACCAATGAAGCATGCATGCATACAAATTTACAAGAATCACACAATTATCTTTGATGGGCATACACAATTATCACATAATCAAATTTTGCGTTAACCAAAACATTATATGTGTTATAAACATGGATCTTTCTTTAAACATGGAGGCGAAAAGGCATTTTGCAAAAGGCCTTAGCTATCAATATGTGAAAAAATAAAAAATACCAAAAGACATGGTGTTTCACCTGTTTTGAGACCTTTACCAACCACTTGATTCCTGATACTAAGAGACCACATATTTCCATTGATTGGTGCATATAACTAAATATCAAGGGTAATTGGATTGGCAGTACCTTGTGTTTGACAGAGACACTCATGGCCACTAAGATGTGCCATTGTACTTCCCAAGGAAATTGTACATTGAGTTTATCCTAGATAAACATGTCAAGTATTCTAATATTTTAGAGTTCTCAGGGATTGAGTAAGGCATACCCTAGGATAGACATAATTCTAGCATTGATCCAAACTACATGCATCACCCTCATCATCCACAAAATCCTCCCTATATATATCCCCCCACATTTAGCTTACTTGATAAAACACAATGCACATTGTTATAGTGGTCCCAAACATTGGTCCACAATGGAACATTTGTTGAGAGACATATAGTTGAACGCACATCCCAGGGGGATTCATTCAATAATTCTAATGGGAGGGGGGACTCATTTAATACCTCTCATGGTAGGGAGGATTCATCAAACAATGTTCATGGTGGGAAGGAGTAACCATCATTTCTCATGGTAGAAAGGATTCATATTGATCTAGGTGAACATTGATGGCCACCCACCACTTCCACTGACTTAACATAGTTCTCCATCTTGGTATTTTTTCTATAGTCTTTCAGGTCATGAACTTCTAGGGTCGTTTTAAGGCCTTAAACAATTTTTTTGAACCATTATGGGGACTGCAATTTCCATGGCATGACCAATCTTGCCAACAATTATCCTTATCAATAAGATCTTTCCAACCATCTATTTTGCGCCCTAAACAAAGATTGTATGCAAATTTGTGCCACCGAGAAGTTAATATATCAACTAAGCACCTCATGTCCCACAATCCTTTTGGTGCTTCACATCCTAGGGTTAATGTTTTGGATATGTAGGGTTTAGTATTTTATGTTAAAAGGTCATTTTGGCCTCTTGTAATGTCTTCTTACAAATGAGCATACCTGACACTTCTCTCTTCATAGATAAGCTACACCATTCTAGCTAGTTTGTATTGCTTTTCATTTCACAATCTTTTCCTATTTCATTTATTAATAGAATTTGGTTCTGAGTATATTACTATGCTCCCTACAATATTTCTCTGTGTGTGTTTCCATTCATATTCATTCCTTTCATTGTATTCTCTATACAATCCATATCAGTGGTATCAGAGAAATTTGCTCTTTGTTGGTTCTGATTGCATGTCCTTAACAAGTTTAGGGTATAGAGAGTTTGGCCTCAAACTAATTTCACTTGGGGAATACCACTCCCACTGCCCCAAGAAACCTTCCATGGTGGATGAAAAGAGATATGAAAGTGAAGCATATCCTATCAAGTTGTTTCTCGAGGAATCCCCCATGAAATAGAGGAATAAGATGATGGAAACTTTCACCCATATCCTTCAATGAATACCAATGACAGTCAAGACACCTTCAACAAGAAATGATTTTAGAGGTGAGACACCCTTCAAGGTACAAGTTAAATTTAACATTCCTTTATTTGAAGGAAATATATATGCAAGTGGTTTGTAGAAATGGTTAAATCTATTATAGGGTTTTTAATCTATTAAAAAAAATGGACATCAAAAATATCACTTTTAAACTCCTTAAGGTCATTCCCCATGTCAAAGATTGGTGGGAAATTTATTGGGAGAGACATGATGGAGATGAATCTACAACATTTAAGACACAACCCACTTGGGTGGGTTTTTTTTATGCCCTCAATCAGGAATTATACCTTATTGGGAACTGTGATGACCAGTACACAAGATGGATAGGTCTGTGTCAGGGGAGAGACCAAACAATGTCAAAGTACACCAATGTCTTCCATACCTTGCACTCAAATATAGGTATCAAAGACTCCAAATGGGACTCAGTTTTGATGTTCCCTAGTGGCCTACATAGGTACATCTAAATAGAGATATATTTCTTGGAAATATCCTCACAGGGAGCTTCTTATCAATATGTTGTCAATATCAAGCGAAAATTTGACCAGAGGAACAAGTGGCATTTTTGGTCTACAAATATGCCACAATAGAAGATTGGTAAAGGTGGCCCTATTTCATAGAATAAAGGTAAGATAAAGGATATCCAACCTCAATACATCCAATCCAAGCCACAAGAAAATAAGGGTCATGTGAAGCTAAAGGACAATGGAAAGTGATGTGAGTCCCACAAAATCCCTTGGCATAACACTCACCATTATCACTTGAAACAATCATTGTTCGTTGAGCTAAAATAAAATGAATCAAACACTGGCTCAAAATATAATTCAGAGAAGGATAAGGGAAAGCAGTTCATTGATGAAAAACCTAGTACAACCATTACATCTACAAATATCCAATCGGCAGAGTCATGGGATATTGAGAAGGGGGAGCACCTCTTCCATTCATAGATGTGGGTGAAAGGGACTCCACTACATTTCATTATTGATAGAGGTACCCAAAAGAACCTAATATCAACTGATATCATCAAGATATTGAAGTCACCAACAATGCCAGGCCCTTAACCATACACCATCAATTATTTGAGCTAGGGATGAGACCTATGCATCAACTAGAAATATCTCCTATCCCATGGCATAAAGCCCTTCAAATATGCGGTACTATGTGTTTTTTCCCCACTTGAAATTTGTTATGTTCTTTTAGGATAACTCTATATATGGAAACATCATGTTGTTTATGAGTCCATGCCCCATAGTGTCATTTTTACTTTGGGAGGCTAGATCTACATGGTACTATAGGTAGTATTGATTACTATAGTTTCCTTTATCTCAATAAAGCAATGGTGAAAAATAATCTCTCTTACTATAATTTTTTTCTTCTTCATGGTTTGGTCAAAAGGTGAATGCACGGTCACTACAATTTCCATTGACTTAGCATGGGGCCTCTCTACCCAACAAATATAGGTGGAAAAGATTGTAGAGGAATACAAAGATATCTCTGCTTCACCTACGAGGATGCCTCTAAACTGTCAGTTCAAACATTCAATTGAGTTGATATTGATGCCCCTTTAACTAATGGCCCAATATATTGATGATATTCTCTAGCGAATGAGGAAATAAAACATAAAATTCTTGAACTCATCCAAAAGGGCCACATTCGACTCAGATCCATGCCTTGTGGGAGCACGTATTAGTGCAGAATAAAGTTGGGACATGGAAAATCTGGATTGATTACAGTTTCATAAACAAGATAATTTTTAAGAACTGAGACACGATCCCTCGAATTTATGATCTTCTTGATCAAACTAAGGGTACCAATTTATTTAGTAATATTTTTCTAAAGCCAGACTACCACCATGTCTTGATTGAACAAACTAATGTATGGAAGATTTCCTTCAAGTCTAAAGAAGGCCTTTTTGAGTGGTTGTTCATGCCTTTTGGATTAACTAATGCTCCAACAACATTCATGAGGATGATGGATGATATCTTATATCTATTCACAAAATCATTTGCCGTCGCATATTTGGATGACCTCCTTATCTTCAGTAGAACTTGGATATAACATTTACAACACATTTAACAAATATTAAACACTCTACGACAACACAAGTTATACGCCAATATATAAAAAATGCTCATTTGGCAAGTAGAGACTCTAGTATCTAAGATACATTATGGATGAGCATGGGGCACATGTGAACCCAACCAAGATCCTTTTCATTCGTGATTGGCCAACCCCGATGACTCTAATAGAGATCAACAGCTTCTTGGGCCTTGCCAACTTCTATCGTAGGTTCATGTTGGGGTTCTCTCATATCACTTGGCCCTTAATCCAAGTGACCATGGGTGAATATAAAGCCAATTTTGTATGGCCCCAGTCACAAAAAAAAAAGCATCCAAGGATCTTAAAAATGGCCTTTGCTCGGCACCAATCCTCACTCTACCAAACTTGCAACAACCATTCAAGATTGAGAAAGATGCCTTTGACTATGTTGTCAATGTAGTCCTCACTTAGCATGGGTATTTGTTCTTCTATCATAGAGAGACACTCTCTGATATTGTTCACAGGTATCCCACATATGACAAGGAGATGTATTCCATTGTGAAGGCATGCCAACAATGGAAGCATTATATTCTAGGAAAAGAAATGATCATACACATTGATCACAAGTCTCTACAATTCATGTAGACATAAGGAATGTTACAGACTGACCACCATCATAAGTGGTCCATTTTTGCAACAATTTCACTTGAACATTAAGTACAATAAGGGGAGCACAAATAGTGTTGTATACTACCTCAATCAACCCTCGGTTGTGGTGCTAACTATAGCTCTTAACTCTTTTTGGCATGAGACCTCTAGGTGGCCCCAATTGTATGACAATAACCTTAACTTTGTTGCTATATACCATGCACTCAATGCAGGTAAACAAGTTCCACAGTTTCACCTCTACTATGAAATTGTGCGTTATTTGTTATAGCAAGACTTGCCTCACCCTATGGAAATTTGCTCAGAAGGCCTTTTTCCATTTCCCTATGCATACTTGAAGTTCCTTTTTGCAAATCCCAGAGCCAAAAAAAATATTTTTCCACATATACGCTCCCTAACTATTATATGGCATGCGTATATGCAGGTTGCACCATTAGAGCCCGCATACATCAGGTTTTGTGCCCAAAATTAAAAATTAGTGTTGGGTTTCCATGTCACGTCACGGGATCCATGATCCTTGACCTTCCATATACTGGAAATGTTCTGACTTTTCCCTTCAATTCCACTTGAAGGCTATAAATGGGCCATATCCAAGCTGTGGAAAAAGAGGAGAATAATTCAACTTTGAGAGCATAGTTACTCTGGAGAAATTATTCACTTCATATTGAGTCTGCATCCCTTTGTCCTTTTAAGTCTGAACATATTGTTCACCCCCCAAGCTCTTCCCTACTTGATTGAGAACCTCATTGTCTCACTTATATGAGCTTACCTTTGGTGGAGGATTGAAGTGGTGGAGGCCCAGGTGGAAGGGACTTAGTTTCTCGGTTCTGAATCGTGACGACACAGAAGTTTGTAATTCATTCACTTCTACTGATTATATTTTAATAGAAATACTTTGTTCTCATCCAATTAATATCTTGCAAATAGTTGAATTGTTATTCCATGGGCATATTTTTTATGAATGTCGATATATTATGATGTTGAATGTGCTAACTTTATATATTATCACCATATGCTTGTGTTTCTTGGTTGTTGAGGAAACATTGCAGGTGTATTGACTTGAGTCAAGTGCTCAATGGTGGACTTCATCGAACATTTGGACTAGGTAGGATCTTCATATTGTCTTGTTAGCATATTTATTTATATAGCATACATGGGATTAGAGTTGATTTCTGCAGTCATTTCCATATGTTGTGGCTTACCCCTTGCCACAGAGAGATTTTCCTCATAACAGAATTGGCGACCATATTGGTGATGGAATATTCTTTTGGGGGTTTGGAGTGTTTTTCTCCTTTGATTGCTCTCGTTTATATTGATTTTCTTGTCGTCTGATTTCTTAACATCCTCTGTTCATTTTGAGTTTGAGTTTCGTAGCCTTATCCTTATCCTGGCAGTGTTTTAACACATATACATGGGTTTTTACCTGACAGTCGTGTACATGCGCATGTTGTCCTTCTGCAAGAGGCGTATATACACGGTTTTCTCCTGAACATTCATGTACATCATCCTTTTTTGCTTGGTTGTTGAGTTTGATGTTTTTTGGGTAAGTTTTGATGGTTGTTGAGTCTTCTTGGGTCTCTTTTATGACTGTTAAGTGCCTGTGCAATGATAGGAAACCTTTCTTTGGTTGAATTTTCGGGAAATGACTTTCTCATCATCCTTTTAATTGATTGTCCTTGCATCTTGGGTTGGGTGTTTGCTTCCTGATATCCTACTTGGTTTGTCTATGTTTACATACAGTAGAATATTTATATCAAGTTGGTGTTCATCCCTTGCATTTTCATTCTTTTATATTGAAAATACAAAAATATTAAGCATTTTGAATTGTTGGCATTTGATCTTTTGGGTCCTTATCATTGATCTTATCACATGTATAGAAAGATTTTATCTTATTTGGAATTGCAGAACTAAATTGAAAATTGCATTTTGAAAAGCTTATCATTTATTGGGAATTGAAGTTAGGGTTTTGCAATTTATTCATATTCATTTATTTTACTTGTTGAGTCATAACATCATTAGTTTCACGACCGTACATTTTTTGAGTAAGCAAGGCCACTAAAAGAAACATTGATAATTTAAAATTGATTAGAAATGATTTTATTTTCTAGGGCGCACAAACTAGCTTGGGATTTAGAGCCTTGGAGTAGGATTTTGTGAGTAAAATTATCTAAGGCTATTAAATCAACATATGTGTCTGACTAAGGGAGTGGTGAAATCCATTGTATAATTGGTGACATCAGGAGGCTCTGCTTACACCGGATTTAAGCACGAGTTCGTGTGAGGTTGGTTGAGGGGATATCCCCCCAATACCTTCTTAGCGTCAGATATATTTCTGAAGATCTATTCGTATATGGAGATCTTGCTAGTACATTTACCTCTATGAGAGGCGGTGCTTTCGAGGTTTTGGGATTTGTTACCCTTCCCATACGTTGGACCTGATTTACGATTGTTTTCTTTTGCATCGGTTATACTGTGGTTGCTTAGTTTCTTTACATGGGTACCACATAGGTTACTTGCAGGGGTTATTTTGCAAGTACCCTATGTCAAATAAGGTTTGGAGAATACACAGCCTTTATGAAGGATTACCTCTCCAGGGGGATCTGACAGATTGATTGTTAAGCCCATGAGGGCCCTTATAACTAATTATGATACCTCTGATATTTTGCAAGGAGTCTCAGGCCCCTCTTGGGTGAGGCATACCTACTTTAAGGAGGGAGGCCCCTTTCAACCACTTTATCCTGTTTGTGTGCATATTGGCCTTTTGTTTATTTTATTTTGGTGTGCTCTTTGATTACTAGTTGGCCTTAGGATTTGTTTTTTATATCTTGGTTCTTGAGTCATCATGGACGTGGAGCCAGACCAGCTTCCTCGCAGGTCTCACCGCTTGTTATGATTACCACCACATCTTGAGTCTTTTCCTTCTAAAATCCATAAAGTTATCAAACGTGGTACACACACCTCCATTTACTAGACTTGTGATCATACAAGGATGAGTATTGAATCAAGTTAGAAAGATATTGGGAGTCCTTCAACTCCCATACCCACTATAGTTAATGGTACTCCTTCGACACCTTCAACCACAATGGTTGTAGTGTCATAGGTTCCTATCATCACTCATGTCCATCCTATAGTGAATACTCAACCTATAGCCACGAACCCTTTTGGGTCCCTTTTTCACTCATCACGCTACAGTATTCAATCCATCCCTATGGCCTCTAGCCCTTTTTATTATGGTATGTTGAATTTCACATCACAGTTTGCATCCTCCATCCCAACATATACTCTGAATACTAGTATTGGACTTGGGGGCATGGCTCTTCCACATACTACATTTTTGTTTGGTGGTGCTCATATCCCATAAACGACTCCTACAGTTGGAGGCCTTCCTCCTTTTCACCCGGGTCTAATCTTGGTCCTAATGCTCCTGGATGGAGTAGACAACCTGGAGGACAAGCTACTTCTTACGGTCCATCCTTTACACATACCTCCTCTGTACTAATTCCAAAAAACATGTTTGGAATGAATAATCCACCTTTATCCTTTGGATTCACACCTAGAGGAGGTCAGTTTAATACCTTGGGAAACCCCCAACCTGGAGCCACTCCAGCTGGGGGCATTTTTTACAACCCTCATCATAACATTCCTACTAGAATGGTGCCCAACCAACCCCTCATGAATCAGTTCGTAGGAGGGTCTTACAATCCCATACAGGGCCATGGTGCATACCAAAACCCTATATGGGCTGAAATTCCCCAACAACAATCCTTCCAAGGAGCTTGGGGCCAGATGTCACAACCTTGTCTCTATTTTCTAGCCACGCTCAATATTCCAAACTTGTCTAGATTGATGAATGAACCTATGCATCATGATCCAACATGGCCCCCCATCCCCACCAAGCTTCCTTCGGATATTCCAAAATTCGAAGGCAAGACTGGTGAGGATCATGGTGATTACGTCACTACTTTTCACCTTTGGTGCTCTTCAAACTCCCTCAACGACGATTCTATTCATTTAATATTTTTTCAACCCACCCTCACAGGGGTAGCCATGAAATGGTATATATAGCTACCATGGGGGACATACAAAACTTTTAATCACATGGTTTTAGTCTTCCTCAACCACTTCCAATTGTTGGTTCGTTACGATGCAGGCATAGAAATTATGTCAACCTTACGTCGAGACAAAGCCACCCATATCTCGAATCAAATCAAGGAGTCGTGTAGATGAAAGAGGTTGATCAAGGCCTACATACCCCCAGAATTCCTGCTAGAGTGGTTCCTTAAGTCTCTACAGCCTTATATTTCGAAGGATGTTTCTACATCCGGAGTTACATCTAAGGAAGAAGCAGTTTTTAAAGCCAAGCAGTTAGATCTTATATATGCTCAGTCTGGGATTTTATATGATATTGTTCCATACATATTGAGGTCAAACTATTACCCTAGACAAAACCTCGGGCCTCATGTCGATGGCATTGTAGGCTCTGCCAATGTGAAATCTGCAAACTTGGTGACAAGCCAGTTGAAATATTTGTCTCTAAACCGGTCTGTAGGAGGGCCATCTTTGTCTGTGTCCTCCGCTCGCACTCATTCATCGGATGTACATTATGTGAAATCGTCGAATAACCTGAATGGTAACCAACAACCAAGAGGGAATAAAAAGAAAGGACGTGGTAACAATCATAACGGTGGGAATAATAATAATAAACCCAAGGAAAATGGTAATAATGAGAAGTCAAATAATAATGTTGGTGAGGGAAATAAATAAAGGAAGAAGGTGAAGTTTCCCCAAAATCTTTGTATAAACAACCACCTTACCCACTTATGCCCCAAACTTGCGGAATCTGCGAGGATTTTATCTCTACCGCCCATTGTTCTGACTAATCCTTTTCCACATAATCATCACATGGCCTCAAGCTCCTCGAATGGCGCAAATGCAGTGAGTGGGAGTCAAAACCCACCGACACAAGATGGTGACCATCTATGCATCAATATGGTTAAATATGAGGTTAATGTAGCCACTCAGTCTCGCGATTATAGCTCTCCATAGACTGTACCTGGTCTAGAGTCTCCCCCTCCTCCGGAGATGCCTTTATAGATTGAAAAAACAGAGCCCTTGCCTCATATTTTGAAAGGAGTACTCAAGCTCTCTACCCACAATCCTAATGCTAGAGCCGCCCAAAATTACTCTATTGTTGAATACCTGGGTCGAACCATTTGTGCAATGTCAGCTCTGGAGGTACTCCAAACGTGTCCTTCATAGAGGAATGCATTTTTATCTATGTTAGGAGCTCTAGATCCTTGTGGCTCTAAAGTTATCAATTTTGACGTCACGGATGTGAGGCCTCGCTTTCCTTACCATGTGGCATTCCAAATCCATGTGGATTACTCAAAGTATACCATCAAGCGTACTATTGTTGATGAAGGCACTGCAACATGTGTGATATCCATGGTCTTCTGGAAAGCCCTCATCTCTATGACCCTTTCTCAATATCCGACCATGTTGACTGCTTTTGATGGTCATTCCTTCTACCCTCACGATATTATTCCTGCCTTTCTAGTCCAGTTGGGTGGGAAGAAGGTAGAGGTGGCTGTAGAGGTGGTTGATGCACCCCTCAACTATAAATTGTTACTAGTACGTAATTGAACTTATGCTATGACTGTAATCGTATCGTCTTTCTTCTGCACTCTTTGCGTTCCTCATGATGGGAAGATTGTGACGATCGACCAGTTGTCCCTTGCATATGCTATCCCCAATTCATCAATTGGAATGTCAATCCCCATGATCGACAATTCTCAGTCAACAACTAATAATAATGGTGTCGAAATGTATTCATCCCTTATGGGTACCTTCGACTTCATGGCACTGGTTCATAATATATACGCCATGTCCAATAGGTATGCTTCATCAAAGAGGTATGTTTCTTTCCGCACTTCATATTTTAACAATCCTTGGACCCTACCTTCCCCAACTGCATCTTATGAATGTCAATCACATACTTTAATGTCCATGCCACTATCAGTGACAGAGATAGCATATCAAGTTTTTCTTGACTCTTCCATCAATTCAGATCATGTTACCTCACAGACGAATGAGGAGGATCCTATTCTAGAGCCCGTGTGGGCCACTTCATCATCTTGTTCACATGACTGCCTCGATGAGACGTTACCTTCGGATGAAGCTATCATAGAGGCCATGAATGGATCTAACAGGCCATGAGATGACATGCATCATCACTCTTATTTTCTCCCAGAGCTTTCCACAATCAAACAAGATGATTTTAGATCTACCTTGAGCAAGATACTCTGTCACTCTGTAGTTCCACTTGATAAGCATGGAATTTATGTTGAAGGAAACATGGTGAGTATCTCTCCTACCATCATGATCAATATCTCTCATATTCCTGGCAATATTTAAAATGTATACATCGGTGTAGATTTTTCGCCAGAAGAAATTTTGAACTACATCGAGCTCTTCAAATGATTTTGCAATGTATTTTCTTGGTCATATGAAGAGATGCCAGGAATCGACCCTCGAATTGTCGAACATGATATTAAAACCTACCCAGATGCTAAACTTGTTTGACAACGACTTAGAGTTGTCAATCCTAGGAAGGCCCCTACTCTTAAGGAAGAGGTAGAAAAATTACTTAATGTTGGCTTTATCTACCCGGTTCCATTGACTGAATGGGTATCCAATCACGTTCCTGTGAATGAAAAGCAAGGAACCATATGCGTCTGCATGGATTTTTGCAACCTGAATAAAGCCTGTCCAAAAGAAAACTTCCTGACACCCTTCATTGATCAGATTCTCGATGAATGTGCAGGAAGCAAAGTTTTTTCTTTTATGGACAGATTTTCAGGGTATAACCAAATTCAGATTAATCCCGGGGACCAACATAAGACGACATTTATTTTCCATTGGGGTACATTCGCATACCGAAAGATGCCTTTCAGCCTTAAGAATGTCAGAGCAACCTTTCAACAAGCTATGACCTTTGCATTTTACAATCTCAAGCATATAGTCAAAGACTATCTCGACAATCTCGCTGCTCACTCCCGTAAGAAAGTGGATCACCCTAAACACCTTCGGCTATTTTTTGAAAGATGTCACCATTATCACATCTGTTTGAACCCTCATAAATGCATCTTTTGCGTTAGGTCAGGTTGACTTCTAGGATTTTTAGTCTCTAAGACTGGGATCATGGTATATTTGTTAAATGTTGAGGCAATACTTCAATTGCCTCCCCCGCGCAATATTCATCAACTTCAAGGTTTACAAGGGAAAGCTAACTTTGTACGATGGTTTATAGTGAACTATGCCAATATTACTAAGGGTTTCATGTGTCTCTTAAAGAAGGACACTCCTTTTATCTCGGATGAGCGAGCCCAGGAATCCTTTAATGCTTTGAAGAAAGCCTTGGTATTGACGCCTCTACTGAAGTCTTCGGACTACATTATATAAATTACCTACCTTATATCACCGCGTCCGAAGAGACGATTGGTATGGTGTTGGTTCAGGAGGATGACGAGCTCCATGAGCACGTAATTTACTATCTTATTCTAAACTTAGTTGACCCCGATTTCAAATATTCTCATGTTGAGAAGATAACTTTGGTTGTCGTTCACGCAGTTCAATGATTACGACACTATATATTTCTTTGCAAAACTACTGTGGTTTCCGATGTCAATCCATTTCAATACGTCCTTACTAGGCGTATCATAGGGGGAAAGTACAATAAATGGATTGTCATTCTATAAGAATTTGATCTCGATTTCGCTTCTGCGAAGTCCAAAAAATCACTAGTTTTTGCAGAGTTAATATCCGACTTCCCTTGGTTAGATGATGATGTTATCCATGTTGATTCATTTGCGGATGAACACATTTTCCTTGTCTCGTCGTCAAACCTCTGGTATGGAGATAGTTTTGTCTATCTTCAATCTTTGAATTTCCCTCAGCATTTCTCGTGAGATGACCGACGGCGTATATGATACCAAGATAAGAATTACCTTATCATCAATGACACTATGTATCATCGAGGAGTAGACAATATCTTACGTCGTTGTTTGACTCACGAAGAAGCTGAGTATTTTCTAAACAACTGCCACAGTGGGGCTTGTGGTGGTCATCTCTCTGGGCTTGCGATAGCCCATAAAATTTTGTGAGCTGGTTATTTTTAGCCGTCTATTTTTAAATATTGCATCGAAGTGGTTAAGAAGTGTCACCCCTTTTAGGTGTTCACTCGGAAAATTCACTCGCATCCATCTCCTCTCCATCTAGTCATTACTGTTTTTCCCTTCACCAAGTGGGGGGGGGATTTTATGGATTGCAACCCAACTTTGGCTGGGGGGAATCATCACATTATCGTGGTTGTAGAATACTTTACTAAGTGGGTTGAGGCCATGCCTACAATTAAATTCGATGGTAATACTGTTGCTTTCTTCGTATTCAATCAAATTATATCCAAGTTCATAATCTCGAGTGAGATTGTCATTAATCATGGCAGTCACTTTCATAATGAAATGATGAAATAATTAGAATCAAAACTGGGGTTTAGACATGGTCATTATTCCCCTTACTACCACCAAAAAAATGGAAAAGTAGAGGCCGTGAACAACTCTCTCGAGACCATTTTGCAAAAAACTCTCAGCCAGAGAAAATCTGACTACCATATCATGCTTTACCCAGCACTTTGAGCATACTGAACCTCGGTTAAGACTTCCACCAGTTTTTCTCCTTTCCATTTAGTGCACGGTGTGGATTCAATCCTACCTATTGAATGTGAAATCCCTTCTCTTATATTGGAAGTTACACTCCTACCTGATACTTTCGATCTCGAACAATGCCTTGTACACCTAGGGAGTCTAGACGAGCAATGTCGAGACACCTCCACGGCTATCGAAGTGAATAAAAGACATGTCAAGGTCTAATATGATAAGTCTTTATGTCCTTGGAAGTACGTTGAGGGTGACTTGGTCCTTCTATACGACCAAGCCAAAGAATCTATGGGAGCAAGCAAGTTCAAACCCATGTGGCACGGTCTGTATATTATGCGACGTGTATTAGAAAAAGGAGCCTATGAATTAGAATATTATGAAGGGAACATGTTGGCTAAGCCTAGGAATGGGATCTATTTGAAAACATATTACGCTTGAGCCCCAAGCTTGGGCATAACTCTTTGTATACTGATGTATTTTAGTGTATATATTGTTTCCCTCTTTTTTATCTTCAACTTGCTTATCAAGTTTTCCATTGGTTGGAAAATGTCAATGGAGTCTTTGGTCTACTTAGGATTCGCAGACAGGGCCAGTCGTCATACACGGAACTTGACTTCTGTCGCTTGGGTTATTTACTCACCTGAGGTTCTACTGGTGTCTTCAGGTGGTGTTTTCCTAGGGCCATCCATGAATAATGTGGTCAAATATAGTGTCTTTATAAAACTTTTGTGCGATGCCATTTCACATGGTATTCACTCTTTAGACGTTCGCCTAGACTCCCAGTTAATAGTATGTCAGTTGAACTACAGTTACCGTGTGTGTGACCCTACTCTACTCCGACGATTCTTACAGGTACAATTTTTGGAACGACATTTTTATTTTATTACTTATCATCACATACCTAGAATTTATAATTATGTATCTTATGCATATGCTAATTTCGTTTTAGATTGGCATTTGTCACAAAACTAAAGCAAAGAAAAAACTTTCATCAATGTCCACATTGTAATATAAGTAAAGTCGAAGATCATTGTTTTTATATATTTCATCTCTCCAAAAATTATGATGTTATAGTACAAAATTGGGGCTCACACCCTCAAAATACATATACAGTCAATCATATAGTAATCATGACATCTACGCTTGTGGCGTCGGATGAGTGTCATGATAGCATACTATGGTGCTTTTGAGATGCTGAAAGAGTCTTACCCAAGCACGGGGCACACCCACCATATTATGTTGCATCACCTTCGGTAGATCCTCTACTTGAACCATGTGAATCCTCTGCATCAAATGAGACGGGTTTTCTTGCACATTTTGAAGGACTCTATCAGCATCCCCTCGCGCTAGCTCATCCCCCTCGGTGCCTCCGCCAATGTCGTGGAAGTTTGTCTGGTCATCATGGACCCACATTTTTGTCACACACATTTTTAGTTAGTACTTGACATCATCCAAAAATATTTTTTTTTCTTATACAAAAATACAAAAAAAATGAAATATTCAAAAAAATTCACATACCTATGTCTCCGTAGGAAGAACCTGGTGGTAACAGCATGTAAAGATCTCCTATGAATTCAATCCCTGCATAGGAGTAGTCCTCTACAGCCATCACCTGCCGACTCCACCAAAAGAAAAACTCATCGTTGTAGGGTGTTGGCACCCTACCACCCCCCTGTCGCCTCATCACCTCGGTCCACCGTGCCATGGCTAGATTGCGAGGTCCATGTGGAACAATATCAACTCTAGGACCCAAGCCTGGAACCTGCTCGAAGAAAAAACTACAAAGGATAGACGTGAACCTGAAGTTCCTCTTTCTACCCAGTTTGCAATCTGTCAGGTGGCTCTTCATGTTGGCCAATAGTGATTTTCACCACTCGTAAACCGTGGGTTGCAAGCACTCCACTGAATAGAACATAAGTGGCCTCTATCCCTGGTGCAAAGAGGTTTGCCTTGTGATCCGTGTCAACACTAAGACAACAATTTTGAGACTCAGATTGTTGATTGCTCTGATCGGGAGTTGGCTCCCTACCTTCTCAATCCCTGCAATGTAATGAGTGGCTATGTAATCCTCTATGTTCATGCCACTCCCATCTACTCAGTCTTTGAGGTTTACCACCTCACCTCGACATGACAATCTTGTCAAGAAGGATATTTCCTCAACCTCAATCCTCAATGGTTTTCCATCAAGGTTGAAGGTCTCAGTATCCAGATCCTAGTAGTTTATGATCAACTGAAAAAGTCTCACTTGAGCCCTCATGCCTTTGAGAGCCCAAAACATTGTATAGCCCACATCGTTTTAGGGCCTTTTGGGCCCCTGGATATCTTTTCACTACAACATCCACGTCTTCATGCTCTCTTTCTCTCCACTCTAGCACCATCCTGCAAGATTCAAACCATTTTTTTGAGTTAGCAACATCTTAAAAACCTTATCCACGGACAAGTACAAGAGCTAAAATTTACATAGTCGTGTATAGGGTTGCTTATACGCTAGTTGTTTTGAAAATAGTCGCGTATAGGTATGTGTATACGTGACCTGATGATCTATAGCCCACGTATACCTTAGTTTCTAAATTGTGCCCTAAAATACTCAAAAAATAAAGCCTAATTGCAAATTTTAATCCACTAGAAATAAAGAGAGGAGCAAGATGAATTACCTGGTCCAGACGGTTGTTGATTTCGTCACTCGCAAGTCCTTCAATCAACAATTGAAATTCAGGGGCAACTTGGTCCAAAATGCACTATTTGGGTAAAAAATACAAATGGTATAGTAAAATTGGTTTTTTTTACTATTATAGAAAAAAAATTACCCACTTTACATAGTTTTGTCTATAATTTTGGCCTAATGGACTAATACAACAGTGGATGGAGTTGGTTTTGGTGGTTTTATCTAGGGATTCTTGCATTTTTTAGCGTTGTGTCGTTCGTTCGTAACTTTGGACAAGTATCTTCGTCTTCTAGCATATAGGATAGGTCATCAATCCATTATGCACACTTGCATCATCCTATGACTGCATATCATATGCCTTAGGTATGAACCCATTTAATAGCGACATAGAACCTTCTATCTACAACTAGAAGTGTCGTTATTGAATGGTAGATACTTACCAAACATGGGTACCCTAGTTAGATCACCTACTCCATTCAGTGCCCATGCAAAGATTTTTGTCCATAGGATCAGGGGTCCCTTGTAGCTAATACATGACTTGATGTTTGAACCTCATTTCTTACTCATAATCATGTTGACCTATACCTATAGAAATCCCAACGAGTCTGGTTTAATCTCTTTTCCGACTCTCTCAAAAAGAGAAAAGATTGTTGAGTGAACCTGTCTCTTTCACACTCGTAAATTGGATTTGAAAGGACATATATTTAGTGTAAGTGTACCCCTTTTTCAAACCAAGTAGACTAAGATTACAAAAAAGTACATTTGTTGGTGTTAAGTTGTAATTGTATCTCATTCTCTTACTTGCATTGTTGAGCCTATTGTCGGTTCTCACTTTTACGTTAGAATCCTATCACCTCAGCAGTTTGCATCATTAGCCAAGCAGAGCTTTGTTTATATTCTTTACAACTTTACACACTACACCCAAGAGGAAACATTCCCCCGAGTTTCCATCTCCCACATGCACCTCCTTTCATTGAGCATAGGTATGTTCCACCACTGGAACTAGTTTCTTACTTACGACATTTGTTTCCTCCTCTATATCATATGATTCATTTGACTATGAAAAAACAAAAAAAGACGGGCGAGAAAAGAATATTATCTTATATTGGCAAAAATCATTTCCCCTTTGAATAGAGCACAAATCTTTTGAGTCGACATGTCATCAAAATTTTGAGTTTAGCATGACCTTAGGAGGTCAATCTCATTACAAAGAGTTTACTCTCTCGACTGGTTACTCTTCTAGTCCCTATGGATATTTTGCATCCACAGCAGTACGGTAATCCTTTTTTTTCTATACTTTTCGCATTTTGTTCTGTGTAATAATCTAAAAATCTCCCTGTTGATCGATGGAAGAACTTCTTTGTGTAGGCAAATTCAAGAAGTCAGTTCTGAAACCATGTTGCACCGGTAAAACAAAGCTCGATTACTGTGGCAGCGTAGATAATGAAGGGAACGCTCAGATTTCTTTTGGGATATCGTGCACCCTACCCAGGTAGCTCGGCATGCATTGATGACAAGCTTTGTGCCCTCTCTGAATTCTCTTCAAGAGTAATCATACCATTTGTTTAAGTTTTAATATGTAGAGATTGTGGAATATTGAATCGGAACTCATCCAATTCCATTGGTGAGAACTGAGAACTTGTTGAATGGTGGACCTTAAGATTTAACATGTGGTGTATCTTAATTTTAAATAATCATGTTAAATGATCTTTAAAATATGAAGTTTTTAAATATGAGAGTTCAAGATGTTAGTTCCCTCACTTTGAAAATGATTTTATTAAAAATTAGCAATGTTGTAATTGAAAGGACTTCATAGGGTCTGTCTAACTCTTTTATGTTTTATATTCTGGTTTTTTTTTAGAAATCTGGTGATATAAATATGCATCAAATCTACAAAAAATATTTAATTGTTTTTTTTGTTTTTTGTTTCTTTAAATTATGTGATATAAATATTTACTTGTACGAAATCAAAATTTTCTATTGTTTAAATTCTATTGATAAATGTAGAAATGAATTTAGTTTTTTGAAAAAAAAATTGAATATTAGAATTATACATAATTAGCCACTCAAATCTATAAATCCAACAATTTATGACACAACCAAAACTAAAAACAATTAAACTAAAAACTTAAAACAATTAAACTAAAGCTTTAAAAAATCACTAAATGATATTTCCAAACTACTCACTATTAGAAAGGTGCCATTTTTTGGTGGCCATTTTTTGGGGGAGGGGGTTAGTTGTGGGGCAACATTTGATTGAGGAAACACAATCCTTTTTAAGTTAGGGTTGCCAAAGGGTTTGGTGAGTTCTAATGAATGTATGACTTTGGATAAATTTGGTTGGTTTAATTTAAAAGTTCACTTATTTGTTCTATTAAATTGAGGGTTTTCATATAAATTTATTTTTTTTCCAAAAATTATTTTTCAAATTTTATAGTAGGAATTTTATTATAAATTATAATTCCATTTTATTAATGATAAGAATTTTGTTTATTAAACTTTGTATTTAGATATTTTGGGTGGTTTTAAAATTAAAATTTTGAAAATATAAGTTCAAGTTGAGTTTATAGATCTCCAAAAAAAAATTCACATGAAAGATTAAATATATTTTATTATGCTCTTTTTACTTAAACTCTAACCAATACCACACCATTGTTAAGATATGAATAAGCTAGGTTCACCTAAGAGTCCAACCACTTACCATATTAGTAGATTGAATTCTAATGATATCCAAGGGGTGAATAAGCTAGGTTCAAGTAACTAAGAAAAATTACATATTGAATTCTAATGATATCCAAACTAAGTGTGACATATTGAATGTAGAGAAGTATTTTCAATAACAATAATATTAGTAATTTTAAGACAATAATGTTACACCATGTCAAATGTCTTACTTTTCTTATAACTAGCAATGAGCCAGATATATTGAGGGCATAAAGGGATCAAATCTTTTGACTTGTAATTTTTTTTATCATATAAGATGAATCTAGGTTGGTTGTAATTGAATCAACTTAATAGGACTCATAACTCACAACTTATGTAAATATAAATCTATAAAAAAAGTCCATATATATAAAAAGAGAGATATTATTTTTATCAAACATCATATTTATAGTATCTATATTTATGTCTAAACATTTTATCTCTCTTTTTATTTCTCTATATAGCATTTTTCATATTACCTTGGAGTTGTAAATTGTTTTTGTCTTTCATATATAGAGAGATATTTTCATTTTAGTTTATAAACATATTTGGTTAGCATATAGTATTATTGATATTATTATTTTTTATAAGTGTTATATTTTTTCCAAAGATAACATATTGTGACCTAAACATTACCTACATAATGACATTTGCTATAAGTATTATATTTTTTCCAAATATGACATATGATGACCTAAGCATTACCTACATGCATAGGTGAGAACATCTCCATCATAGTAGACTATAAATCTAGCACCTTTTGACACAAAGAAAGATAGGTAGATAAAATCCCTACCACCCCTTATGACCAATGAAGCATGAAGCCACACAAATTTACAAGAATCACACAATTATCTTTGATGGGTATAAACAGTTATCACGTAATCAAATTTTGAGTTAACCAAAACATTTTATGGATTTTGTTTTAAACATGGAGGTGAAAAGGCATTTTGCAAAAGGCCTTAGTTATCAATATGTGAAAAAATTAAAAATAAAATACCAAAAGACATGGTATTTCACCTATTTTGAGGCCTTACCAACCACTTGATTCCTAATACTAAAAGACCACATATTTCCATTGATTGGTGCAAAGAAATAAATATCAAGGGTAATTGGATGGATGGTACCTTGTGTTTGACAAAGACACTCATCGCCACAAAGATGTGCCATTGTACTTCCCAAGGAAATTGTACATTGAGTTTATCCTAGATAAACATGTCAAGTATTCTAATATTTTAGAGTTCCCTAGGGTTGAGTAAGGCATGTGTAGAATTTTCAGACCCCAACCAGTTTCAATTCTCGCTATTTTTTCTCAATGTTTAATGCCCAAAACCCAATTTTATGACAACCATAAATACTCAGCATATAAACAAAATTTTAGCACTGAAACATGAGGATTATGAACAACATTTAATGAAGAAATAAATTTATGTTAACAGCACCATATTCAGAAAATTAAATGCACAGAGATTTTTAGTCTAACAGTGACCCTGGAAAAACCCACAAGGGGAAAACCAGTGAGAGAGGGATTTTTATTATTTTCAGAGCTCAAAGAAATATTCTGTTACAATAGAAATTTTACAGCAAAAATTTCACAAACTTATCTCAGAAAAATTAGCCAAATCTCCTTCTGAACAGCCCCCAAATCTTCTCCTCGATTTATGTGCAAGAAATTTGTACCACTGTATGGTTTTCACAGCATTTAATGTTGTAAAGACTGTCTAGAAATTCGTGCCACAATTTCTAGGTATGTTGTACGAAATTTCCAGCATTAAATGTGCCTCAAAATATGTGCCAAACTGCCTCGAAATGCATGCACCTTCTCTATTGTACGGACTATACTTTTCTTTGTTGTACGACCTCCAAAAATCCATACTCTATAGCATGTTTGCCGGTTGCACCTTCTTCCTTGATTTTTGTGTTGTACCTTGTCTTGGAATGCATGCCAATGCTCAACAACTTCCTCTCTTCTCTTGCTCAACTTCTCCTCTTCCTCTTTCTCTCTCGAAAATTCATTCAACAACCCAAAATGGGTGCGCCCTCCTTACCCTAATCAACTCAATGAGTGGAAAGTGAAAGGTCATCTAATCCAATGGTTGAGATTAGATGAGATGAGTGGTGGAGATTAAATCACTTAACTCACCCACTTTCCCTAAGTTCAAAAAGTCACCTTTTAATTCACATTTCATAAATTAAATGACTAGGATCCACATTAGGCATTTTCCCACCCCTTAGGTGCCTAGGTGATGAGAAACACTTGACTAGGTACTTTTTAATTATTTTTAACACTCCCTCTTATCGAGGAAGGTGTGACTCACCACTCCAAGCTTATCCCTGAAAAATACAAACTTTCCTTTTCCCAAAGCTTTAGTGAGTATGTATGCAATTTTCTCATCTGTAGATATATATTATAGCTCAATTGATCCTCTCTGAACATAATCTCGGATGAAGTGATATCAAATCTCAATTTGATTAGACCTGTCATGAAAAACTGGATTTTGAGAGAGTTTGATACAACTTTGATTGTCATAGTAAATCATAGTGGGTCTCAACTACACACCAAATAATCCCACCAACAACTTGCGAAGCCAAATGGCCTCAGAACTGGCCTGACTGGCAGCCATATACTCAGCCTCTATATAACTCAAAGCCACTGACTTTTTCTTCCGACTGAACCAAGACACCACTGCTAAGCCCAATCTGAAATAGCATCCAGAAGTAATCTGCATGTCACTGAAACATCCTTCCCAATATGAATCAGTATATCCCACCAATCGAACTCCATCCCCTCTCAGATAGTCCAGGCCATAATATGTTGTACCACAAAGATACTTGATCACATGCTTTGTTGCCACCCAATGCACTATCCTAGGATCCACCATAAAATGACTAAGAGTGTTGACAGCAAAACAAATATATGGTCTGGTATTGACCAAATACATCAATGAATCGATAGACTGATGATATAAAGTGGGATCAACAAATTGTGACTCAGAAGCATGAAGCTTCTTCCAGTTAGTAATCATGGGTGTGGTCATGGGCCTACAATCCTCCATCTGGAATCTCCTCATAATGTCACAAGAATACTTCCCCTATCCCAAAAAGATGTGTCCAGGCTCCTGCCAAACCTCAAACCCCAAAAAATAATTCATCAGTCCAATATATGTCATCTCGAACTCTGAAGCAAGGATCTCATTGCAACTAGTAATGAGTCTCTCAGCCCCTGTGATGAAAATTTCATCAACATATATCAAGAGTATGAGAGGATACTCTCCAACCACAATGAAGTATAGATTGGGATCCGCCTCACTCTTCTCAAATCCCAACTATTGCAAGTAGGCATCAATCCTAGAATACCAAGCTCTCGGAGCTTGTTTCAGCCCATACAATGCCTTCTTCAGTCTTCACACATGAGACTCTCTCCCATGCACCTCAAAGCCCATTGGTTGCTCAATGTACACCTCCTCCTGTATGAGATCATTCATAAATGAGGTCTTCACATCCATCTGATGGATCTTCCAACCCATCTTTGTTGCAATAGAGATCACTTCCCTGATCGAGTTATATCTACCAACCAGAGTGAAGGTCTCATCATAGTCAACTCCCTCAATCTGTGAGAACCCCTGAGCCACAAAACGAGCTTTGTACTTCTCAATGATGCCATCTGCAACATACTTGAGTTTGTAGAGCCACCTAGAAGTCACCACTGACTTCCCCTAAGGTCTAGGAATAATCTCCCAAATATCATTCTTCATGATGGAACTGTACTCTTCCATCATGGCATCTCTCCAAACCTATATTCCATCAGCCTCCTCAAAATTGGAAGGATCAGACTCCTTGATGTTGCTCACCATCACAATGTAGCTGCAAAATCTCTCAGGAGGTTTACTCTCCCTCGCAACCTGCCTGAGATTCCCCACAAAACCCCATGACTCTCTCAAAGTTTTCTGAAGCCACTTGGGCTTCATCCTCGTTGAAGTAGTGTCGCATGGAGGGGACTCCCCCTGCTTAGTCCCATCACTTGAAGTAGAATCTAGAGCATATGATCTTGAAATATGGACCAGTCATCACTAAAACTGGTATACCTGAACTCTGTGTCACTGAAGTCTGTTGTGGACTCACCTAAATCTGAGGTGATGAATACTCATCACTCTCAGTCCCTTGTGACTTCCTAAAGTCTCTATACTCCTCAAATATCACATCCCTTCTCAAAATTGTCTTCCTCAAGGAAGGGATGTATATGAGGAAAGCCTTTGAAGTCTTGCTATACCCAACAAAAATCCCCTTTTATGTTGTGGTTCTAGATTTTTCCTCTTCTCAGAAGGGACATGTGAATATGTAAGGAACCCAAAAATCCTAAAGTGCCCAACCTCAGGCGTCTTCCCAAAGAAAGCCTCCTTAGGAGTCTTATCCCCCAATTCTCTGTGTGGACTCTTGTTCTGTAGATAAACTGCAGTGTAACATGCCTCACCCCAAAGAAAGAGTGGCAGCCCCTGATCATGCAACATGGCTCTTGTAGCCCCAACTATGGCCATGTTCTTCCTCTCTACAACCCCATTCTTTCATGGGTTGTAGGGAAAAATCAACTCCCTCTTGATGCCCTCTCCTACACAGAAGTCATTAAACTCCTTGGAGGCATACTCACCCCCATTATCTATCCTCAGTACTTTGATTTTCCTCCTAGTCTAGTTCTCCACAAGAGCTTTGAACTCTTGGAACCGATTGAAGACCTATCCTTTGGTCTTCATGAAGAAAATCCAAGACTTCCAAGAGAATTCATCAATGAATATGACATAGTATAAACAACCACTCAAATATGCAGAAGACAAAGGACCACATATGTCAAAATGAATCATATCAAGTATACATGTTTCTCTATTGTCACTGCTTGGAAAAGAAGTCTTGGTGTACTTTCCCAAAGAAAACCCCTTTCCCAACTCCTAGTGCTCTATAATTAACTTTGGCACTCTAGTCCCAATCTCCCTCAGTATCCTCAGAGCCCTATGATGCAAATGGACCATCCTCTTATGCTATAGCTCACAAAGATCCATGTTGGTGGTCGTATGATAGAATGCACTAGTTTGTTGAAACATGAGCTTGTATAGCTTCTCATGTCGTATCATAATCACTTTGGCCAAAGTGATACTGAACCCCTTGGGAAATAGGATCACTTTTCCATCATAGAACACCACCTCATTTCCCCTCTCCTTAATAGTAGAAACCGAAATCAAGTTCTTCTTCGGGCTAGGAACATATAGGACATCTCTCAACAACATGGGAGGTTGAGATTCCCTCTGAAATGATATTGTCCCACTACCAACTGCCTTGACCACCCGTTCATCTCCAATCACTACCTCAATATTACCAATTTGTGTAAGATCTGACAAATTCTCATGAACACCTGTCATATGGTGGGAGGCACCACTATCAATATACCAAACACTGGAATGTGTGGCTCTAGTGGAAAGACACACCACTAAGGAAAAATCCTTATCGAACCTGGTGGAAAAATCCTCCACCTCTGTTGAAGCTAATGTCTGCTTCTTCTTCTTATTAGGAAACTATCTCGCATAGTGCCCAAACTTGTGACATGCAAAGCACTTGACTTTGCTCATGTCCTCCTTGCCTTCACTCTTCAGTTTGTTTCCTCCCTTAGGAACCTTTTTGAACTTCTTCTTGATGTTAGCAGCAAGAGCCACATTCTCCTCATCATTACCAGTAGATGAACTGTCATGCACATAACCTCTATGGGTTTCCTCCCAAACAAATTCATCCCAAAGACGTTCCCACTTGGAAAGACTCTCCCTAGCCACAATAACGTCAAAAAAAACAACCCATTGTTTGGTCACCCCATCCAATTTTGTCCTCACAAGTTCACTGTCAACAATGGCCTACCCAACAGCTCCATGTTCATCTGTCACCTGTGTCAACCTGGTAAGATATGTGACCACATTTTCAGCCTTGGTCATTGTAATGATTTTCATTTTTTCTCTCAAAACCATCTTCCGGTTCTCATTGTACTTTGATACAACTTTGTCAAGGACCCCCACATATCATAGGAATTTGTCTTCCCTGTCACACGAGGAATCAAATGGACCTTGATGGAATCAAGGATGATTATTTTAGCCTTGTTACTCTTCTTGTTATAGGTTGCTAGAAGAGTAGCATATGTAGGTATATTTATTGGGTTTGTTGTGGAGTTCTCAACAATATCCCATAACTCATTCTCCTATAGAATCAAAATCATTCTCTCCTTCCAAGCACCAAAATTTATTTCCCTAGCAAGTCTGTCCTCAACCCTTAAACTTGTAGACATTGACCCTTCTCAGCTGAAAATAAAAATTCCAAAAATATGTCCGGTGAAGTACCTTATGTCCCACTCTCTGTATTGTTGATTTAAATCTGCACTTCTCTCCAACTCAGCTCTGATACCATGTAGACTTTTCATACCCCACCCATTTTCAAGTCTCCATGATTTTTCTCAATGT
>JASDQU010104008.1:108399-139347 GCA_032191745.1 Picea mariana | reverse complement strand
GATACGTATGAAAGAGGCAGATATTCCTAAGACTGCCTTTAGAACTCATGAGGGCCACTATGAGTTTTTGGTCATGCCATTTGGCTTGTGCAATGCCCCCTCCACCTTCCAAAGCCTCATGAATCACATCTTCATTTTGTCTTATTTTTCTTTGATGATATCTTCATCTATAGAAAAACCTAGAAAGACCATCTTGCTCATGTGGATCGAGTTCACCATCTACTCTCTCAGCACCAACTTTTCCTGAAACAGTCTAAATGTGCTTTTGGTGCCTCGGAAGTTGAGTACTTGGGTCATCTTGTTGGCAAGGATGACGTCACGGTGAATCCTAAAAATATTGAAGCTATGCAACACTGGACTCACCCAAATAATCTCAAAATATTGCGTGGATTTATGGGCTTAACAGGTTATTATCGCAAGTTTGTTAAGAATTATGGAAAGATTTCAGCACCTCTCATTGCTCTCCTTAAAAAGAATTCTTTCACTTGGACTCCAGCAGCTTCTCAGGCTTTTCAAACCTTGAATATGGCCATGTGCACCACTCCAGTCCTGGCCCTTCCTGATTTCACAAAGACCTTTGTTCTGGAATGTGATGCTTTAGGGAAAGGAATTGGCATTGTCCTTTTGCAAGAGGGTCAGCCTTTGGCATTTACCAACAAACAACTGTCTAAACGAAACTTGGGCAAATCAATCTATGAAAAGGAAATGTTGGCTATTTTGCATGTTGTTGATCTGTGGCGCCCTTATCTATTGGGGCAACGCTTCCAAATTAAGACAGGTCATCAAAGCCTCAAGTATTTTCTAGAACAACGCATTTCCTCGCTAGAGAAACAAAAATGGGTGACTAAGCTCTTTGGATATGATTATGAGATCATTTACAAGAAAGGAAAAGACAATGTGGTGGCGGATGCACTTTCCCGAAATTATGAAGATGAAGGATCATTTTTTTCTCTCTCCTTCATTGTACCAGATTGGCTCAAAGTCGTTCGCTAGGAATGGCTACATGATCCCAAAAGTTCGCATCTGATACAATAATTGCAATCCAATTCTCCAGTCTCCCCAGGGGACTCTTGGCTCCATGATGAGCTTCGATACAAAGGTTGTTTGTATTTAAGTAAACAATCAAAACTTAAATCCATGGTACTTTCTGAGCTTCATGCTACACCCACAGTTGGGCACTCTGGGTTTACCAAAACCTATGACAGGGTCAAACGTTCTTTATTCTGGGATGGTATGAAACAAGATGTTCGTAATTTTGTAGTTGAATGTGATGTGTGTCAATGCAACAAGGGAGAAACAGTCAAATCTCCTGGCACACTACAACCGCTTCCGATTCCACCTACTATTTAGAGGGATATCTCTATGGATTTTATTACAGGCTTACCTAAATCGGGAAATAAATCAGTCATCATGGTGGTAGTGGATTGTCTTTCCAAGTATGTTCATTTCTATTCTCTTCAACACCCATTTACATCATCCATTGTGGCTCAACTTTTCATGGATAAGGTCTTCAATCTTCATGACATGCCGCATTCTATTGTTTCAGATCGTGACCCAACTTTCACCAGAAATTTTTGGCAAGAACTGTTCAAGCTACAAGGCACCCAATTGCATCTCAGCACAACTTATGATCCCCTGACTAATGGTCAAACTAAAGTTGTCAACAAGTGTTTGGAAACATATTTGAGGTGTTTTGCATCAGAAAATCAAAATCAATGGGCTCAATGGTTACCCCTAGTTGAATGGTGGTACAACACTTCATACCATACATCTACTTGCATGACTCCTTTTGAAGCGGTATATGGACAAAATCCATCTTCAGTTCTCTCATATTTACCAGGTGTCTCGAAGTTCCAGGTGGTTGACCAAATGCTTACAGTTCGAGAGGCTATTCTCCGTACCCTCAAAGAGAATTTTGTCATGGCCCAGAATCGCATGAAGCAACAAGCATACCAAGGTCGCTCGAAACGTCAATTTGCAGAAGGGGATTAAGTGTTCCTTCGACTGCAACCTTACAAGAAAAATTCCCTCAAGGCCAACCATTGTCAGAAGCTGACACCCAAATTTTATGGTCCTTATATTGTTCTCAAGCGTGTGGGACAGGTGTCCTATCAGTTAGCTTTTCCCAGTGAGTCTAAGCTACATCCTGTTTTTCATGTTTCATGCTTAAAGAAGGTGATTGGAACTAAGTGCAAAACTCAAACCAACCTTCCCAAGTTGCACGAAGAAGGATCCATTTGGCTACAGCCACAAGCAGTTTTGGACCAGCGTGAGTGTCTCCTGCATCAGCAAACCATCAAGGAAGTGTTAGTCCAGTGGAAATATACAACTCCAGCAAATGCCACCTGGGAACCAACTACCATTCTACAGCAATTTCCACATCTCAAGCCTTGAGGACAAGGCTATTTTTAAGGGGGAGGACATGTTAGGGACCTAACCCCTCAAGTAGATAGAACAATATATTCGGATGTAATAAAGGTCAATATTAATAAGGCCTTGCAATAAGGTAGAATAAGTCGAATTTAAGAAGACCTAATAGAATCTTCCACTTCTAGAAGGATCTTCCGCTAGATGGTTCTTTTGATAGACATATTTAGTATAAATAGGAGTCGAGGGTATGAGAACCCTAGCTTGGATATTATTGTAATAGAGATATGCTTGATTGGAGGTTTCCCCCTCGAAGAGGCAAGTGAACATTGCTCTCAGAATCAAAGTGCTCTTTCTAGTGTTATTCTGATATCATTTCAGTGTTATTGTGGTGTTATTCTTGTTGTTTATCTGCCATTTCTAGCATTTTATTTCAGTTTTGCATAATTTTTATATCTGGAATATTACACTTTTACACATATATCGGCTACCTTTCGAATAGCAATAGCGATAATCAAAAACCATCGAGAAATGTATAGATAAGTAGCAAATTTTATTTGCAAT
Organism: Picea mariana; assembly: GCA_032191745.1. Lineage (NCBI taxonomy): Eukaryota > Viridiplantae > Streptophyta > Pinopsida > Pinales > Pinaceae > Picea > Picea mariana. Next base: position 136,416 of record JASDQU010104008.1, on the reverse strand, counting down.
GTTTCTAGATGGGTGGTGTTTCCTCCTAAATTGAAGCAAATTAATTTACGATAAATCAGGGACCTATATTGTAAGTTATGTTTCTTGTCACAATCAAGGATATGAAACTATTGGAAATGCGGAGGTGCGGAAGTGTAGCAATGCAGAAGGATGACCCATGTGGGTTCTCCACACAAGGCTTAAAAATAGGCAATCTTAAGTACACCAATTATAGCTATGAACTTATGGTGGCACTCGATGCAGCCATGTCTTGCGCACCTTGGTAATGGAAGAGGAATATAGCTAGCACAACCAGTACTGTGTATTTTCAATTCTTGTGCAGAGAATTCATGTCAGTTATTATTGTGCAGTTTGGCACCTGCTATTGCAAAACCTATGTCCAACCTCAAAAGTGGCCAAGTGAAAATGCTTTTGACTAGCAAATTATCTAAAGGAAAATAGATTGCATATATAGTATTACCCCAAAGCAAAGAGCAGGATGGCAATCCACTAAAATGTCTTTTACACATATATCAGCTACCTTTCGAATAATAATAGGCATAATCAAAAAAAATCAAGCAATATACATATAAGAAACACATTTGTTTCGAATTACTTCTAGATGGTGGCATTTCCTCCTAAAGTGGAGCAAACGAAGACCTATTTTGCAAATTATGTTGCTTGTCACAATCATGGATGTAGAAGTATTGGAAATGCGGAATTGCAGAAGTGTAGCAATGCAGGAGGATGTTCAGTGCAGGTTCTATGCACAAGGCTTGAAAATAGACCGTCTTAAGTAGACCAAGTATAGATGTGCGAACTGGACGAGGATTCAAAATAGACTGAGTGAATGCTTTCTCTATTTTCATTCCTTGTGCGAGATTCTATACTTTTGACCCATACACTGAGAATTCATGCTACTTATGGTTTGGCATTAGTAGAGTTGGTTGCATAAACACTTGTGTGATTTGCATAACAATGTCATCAACACTTATGCATAGGTGTATGTGGCATAGAGGCTTTACTTTGTCTATTTATCACTTGGTCTATATTCAAATCTTGTGTGGAGAATGGTTACATCTACTCTTTCTGCATTGTCGCAATTCCACATCTTGCATCATGTTTGATAGTGTGAGCTCTATGCATAGTGCAATTACTTGTTTTATTCAAATTTTCATCAGCATTTGCTTTGCAACTTGGTTTACCCCAAATCCAAGAGCAGGATGTCAATCTGCTAAATTGTCTTTTACACATATATCGTTTACCTTTTGAATAACAATAGCCATAATAAAAAACCATCGAGCAGGCTACAGATAAGAAACACATTTGCTTCACATTGTTTCTTGATGCATGGACTTTCCTCCTTAATTGGAGCAAATCAAATTATCATAAATCGGTGACCTATTTTACAAATTGTGTTTCTTGTCACAATCACGGATGCGGAAGTATTGGAAATGAGAAGTTGCAGAAGTGTAGCAATGTGGGAGCATGATGTGTGTAGGGCTTAAAAATAGATTGTCTTACGTAAACCAAGTATACATGTGTGGACTGTGAGAATTCATGGGACTTATGGTATGGCATTGGCAGAGTTGGTTGCATAGACACCTGTGATTGGCAGAGAAATGTCATTAGCACTTTCACATAGGTGTATGATGCACAGAGTTGGTACTTTGTCTAGTTAGCACTTGGTCTATATTCAAATCTCGTGCAGAGAAATGATACGTCTACTCTTTTCACATTGTTGTAATTCTGCATATTGCATCATGTTTGATAGTATGTGCTCTATGCATAATGCAGTCTTGCTTATTATTTTTCATTTTTAGGGGTGGATTAAATTGGCCAAGAGTTATTTCAGAAATTATATATATGTGGAAAAGGAATCAAAGATAAATAGAGACAAAAACAAGGTATATTGTTTCGAGATTGGTTTTTTTTTAATTTCCCAGGTTGTTGGATACTATGGACATAGATTAAGCATCATCTAAATGACATAAACTGAACGAAAACATGTTTTCATATTCTTTTTATAATTTATTATTATCGAATTCGTTCAATTTAATGGTAATGGTGTTGAGACATAACAATGAAAGTGACAATACAATTATGGTATTTATTTCATATTTCTATATGTATTTGTTTTGAATTATATGTGCAAACATGAAAATGGATTATATTTTGGATTTTTTTATTACAAATTACAAATTGTTAAATTTTATTTTTCTTCACTTTGAAGTAATCAAAATTATATTTTTTTAGAATTGCATTTTAAAAAAATATTAAAAAAAATTATAGAAAATTGTGTTACATTTTTATTTATAATTTTTTTAAAATATTTATAAACTTATAATAGGGTAAATATGATGTTCATTAATTGTATATACTTTTAAATATTAAGGATAATGAGGAAGCTAGGCACCTACTTTTTAGAGATAGTTATTTTCAAAGAAAATCTAGAACTCTTATCTCATTACAAATGGGTGGGTTCAAGCTAATGATGGTCTCTCATTATGTGAGTCAGTGGCAATGCAAACATGGAAAAACAAAAATATGTCGACTTGGAGGGATTATTCAATGTACTTTTACAATCAATTTGAATATGGTGTAAAAAGATGAAATGTAGGAAATTGAATTAGCTTTCCCAATATATAATTTTTAGTTATAGAATTTGTGAATAACTATGTGTAATTTTAGTTTTCTAACATGGTATGCTATTTTTCAAACAAAATATCATGTTTATGTTTCCATTAGTGCAAGTGTTATGTACCTTAACCATGGAATTTCCCTAAAAAAAATTTGCATAATTGGAGAAAACCCCCTTTTTTTGCAAGTAAGCAGATACTTTTCTATATATATATATATATTGATAGTATATACAACCATAACCATCTAGCTATAGTAGCCACCATATGTCCACAAAAAAAACCAGAGTTTGATGGCCTGGCCATAGGGAAACCAGGTCAGCTATCAAAAGAACCGAAATTGCCATGATTTTGCATATAGTAAAAGGCTAACAAGTCTAAAACAGTTTATCCAGAACTATATTTGAACTCAAAAAAGCTATCAGACCCAGACTAAAATAACTCTTAACAACTATAATACCTTCACTCATCTAGAACATAAACCCAAGGGGGGCATTGGGATAAGAAACAACAGATTTCATTGGCATTAGAGGAGGCTTAGAGCTTGAAGGTGCATCCTTGTTTTTTATGACTTGAAAAAACATGCCATGCTTCTTCACTAGCCACAAGACCATGGTAATTAGAATACTAGACTAGTGTTCCAAAGCATCCATCCTCCGCTAAATTTTCTTATGCTCCTACTCCTGTGGCTTCATTCCCTACGCCACCATTTATTTTACTTGTCAATAGAGTTCCATGGTCCAGTAGAACTTAGTATCCATGTTTCTGGTGCAACCCAGATCAAGGATAATTTCCCCCACCTATCTATCAACCACTTCATCCTCAATCTCATGGCCCTCGCCTCATCCTCCAAAGATGGAATTGACTCTTTGACAGTTTGTTTGACCTCAAATTGATAATACATGGCCACCTCCTCGTTAGCAAGGGTTGCCCGCATTTTATTTTCCATACCCAATTATGTCTTTCATTTCCTGGGCATCATGATGCCCCAGGAAAAACCTAACAAACCCTCTTGACTAAAAACTCGCAGTATCTCCAAATCGCACAACTTTAATCCTCCTCTATCTTACGCAGACAGGGTGACCGGGATCAACATAATGAAATTCAACCTCCCTTTATCTTTTTATCGAAGCCTCCTCCCACGTGCAGGCATAATGTCTGCTAGGACGGAGCTAACCGAATCAATTATTTCCATAAATAGCTTCATCACTAAACCTGCTCATTGTACTATTCTACATTCATCTTAGTCAAATGACCATCATGATCTGGTAAGTTTCCATTCTCCCATGAAGCAGAGGGATTAAATTGAAGTGTCCAATTATGGGAGGTGACGGGAGACGGGCTCATGGACAAGACATCCTATGCGGGGAAATAATGTATATCATCCCTATTAGTTTCCCCTTTGTCTTGGCCTTCGTGGCCATGTGGCACCTAATCCTGATGAGTTGTAGGGAACCCATCATTCTACTGTAGAGAACCCAATGTTCTAGTGTGGGGTATTTTTTCAAAATTTATAATATTAATTTATATAATTTTTAAAATGACGAAAGTCATTATATCCTTGAAATTACAAGGCCTTAGTGCAATGTACAAGGGTATTGACATTATCAAATAAACTTTATTTTTATTTTAGATTGTAGATCCCAATCTCTTCTAGTGTTATATTGTAACATTTAACTTATTTTAAAAATGGTTTAAGTTGATAAAAAGTTGTAGAAGAAATAAAAGATGTATGTGTTGTATGATTCTGATATATGTGAAGATAAAAATATATTAAAAATAGTAAAAAATATTATTCATTTAAAAAATTATATAATTGGAATCTACATAGTCGACTCTATATGTGTTTGTAGTTTCATCGACAACGAATTTTTGTAGCCTATAGAAAAATAACATCAAAAATAGAGATATTGAGATATATTCATAAAAATGGAGGTTTTAATGTATTTACAGAACAAACCACTCGGTTTGTCATCTTGAACTTAAATCTAAGGCATCCAACTCAGCAAACATGTATGTTAGAGTTGTCACTCCAGCCGAAAAAAAAATGAAAAAAAAGAATGAGCACACTCTTTAAGAATGTGCACATGTTTGAAGAACATGCACGTACTCTAGGAATGCACATGAAAGTAATGTATCTAGGGGGATAATACGGGGTACCTAGGGAGGTGCCCAAGGGGAATAATAGTAGAGATGAATTGTTATGTATGGAGGCCACTTTTAGTAAATAAGGCCTAGTGTGAACACAACAAATGTAAAAAGTATTACTAGAAGGTTCCACCTAGCACTTGTTAAGTTATTCAAATCTTAAAATATGATCACAAACAAGATACAAAGAAGAATATAGAAAATCTCCTTTATTATATAGAAAACCCTTAAGGTATAGTAATACCTTACAACTGATCCTTTTAAGGAAGGGATCCACTCCTATTCACTTACCTCTCGAGGGGGAAACCTCCTAATGAGCTACACTTAAAATACAATACTCTTCAACTATGCCCATTACATTGCTCACACTTCATTACATAATACTAACTACCTTCTAATAACATTCTAGAGGAGGAACCTTCTAGAAGGTGGAACTTTCTATTAAAACCTATTACATTTATTGAGTTCACACTAAGCCTTATTTACTAAAAGCGACATCCATACATAACAATACATCTCTACTATTATTCCCCTTGGGTACCTCCCTAGGTACCCCATATTATCCCCCTAGCTACACTTCTGGGAGGGTGGTGTGAATCTTCCCATATCCCAACTTCCATGTACCTTCCTTACCCTCTGAACATGTGTTGTATGCGAGGGACTTTTCATGATGAAGTTGGAGGCTAGGCTCTCCACATGGGAGGCCCAAACCCCATCTATCAACACTCAATCTAGGGATTGGATGTCCTTCTGGTTCAGATGATGATATTCCTTCATCAGCCGATGTGGAATGTTTTGCTTCTAGTGGCATACTTCTTGTATATTTTCCTGAGACACCCCTTCATTTCCCAATTGGTTTGTTACCATATTTTCCTTTCTCCTGACCTCGAAAGGTATAATGATCCAAATGGATCCATAAAAGCCAAAATTTCAAAGTTATTGGAATCAGATGAAGCCAGTGTCATTCTGTAGGGCTCATCGTGTCGATTCTGACCATATATTGTTTTTCTGAAAATGGACACCGTATGCGGAAGTTATCACGATCTGAAGTTCAAGTCAAACATGCAAAAAAGTCAAAGTCAGAATCAACATATCAAAGTAAACTGATGACATCAACAGTACGTCATGATGACATCAGCAGGGTGATATGGCAGCACTAGGAGCTGACACGTGTTAGTCAAATTTGTCATTTTTGGGCTGAGTTGGACCAGTACGAAAGTGACACGTGCCACTGTATGGATGCTGACATGGCAGGGTGACATGTGGTAGTACGGATGTTGACCTCGAACTGTACAGATGCTGACATGGCACTATACGGACACTGACGTGGCATTGTATGGACATTGACATGGCATTGTACGGACACTGACGTGGCATTGTACGAAAGATGATGTGGCAGGATGAGGTTGTCATACGGATGACACATGGTCGGTTAACGTGATCATACGGATGACACATGGTCAATTAACGTGATCGTATGGATGACATGTGGCAGATGATTGTGCATCAGTGACATGGCTTGGGCCAATGGAGAGGTGACACGTGGCCCAATGAGGAGGTGCCACTTGGCACCTTATAGAAGGTCAAAAATTTTGCAGTTCCACCAAATCAAGCGAAGATCCTCCAAATCTGGCAGAATTTCGCTAAATCTGGCTAACTGTCACTAAGTTTGGAAATTGTCGCTAAAATTGGCATAGTCTAGCTTATTTATTCGAGCATGGAAATCGAGAAAAAGGAGTTTTTTTGGCACGAAAATTGAGACTGTATGGACTATACAGATCTAATAGGGTGCAACATTGGGATTTGTGCAAAGGGGAGGTGTCGAGGGACTCCTCAGAAGTAGGTCGACTTTATACTCAAAAGTTGTAGAATTTCGAGGGGATTCTGAATATGTCTTATGTTTCTGCATTCGAGTAGCCAAACAGAAAAGTGCCTCCAGATCCCAAGATGTTGAGCCAAGCATAGTTGACTCCATACTCAAAAGTCTTAGAATTTCCTGTTCCAACCAATGGTGATGTTTGTTTATGTCCATAAGTTGCAGATCTGAAAGGTGGTTTCAGGAGCTATTATGTAAGCCTTTATTTTTTATTCTTAAAGCATTGAAGATTAATAAGAATCCCTCCCCACTGAGACAAAGGCATGGAGACGTAGGCAAACTTGTGCCGAACTCTATTATCAATCTGGTGTTATGGTTTGATGTTTTTACTTCTTATATGGCTGCAACTTATTTCATTAAGCTTCTTCTCTTAATTCTTAAATGGTAAATCAACTCATGCATAAACTTAACCAAAGTATTTAAAAGATCAATTTCGGATCAAGTGGTATCAGAGCAGGTTGAAAGTTGGTTGTTTAAGTTTGCATGATTACCAAGGAAAAGTTAAGTTGTGGTGAAGGTGAGCTTGTAGAAGGAGATCTAGAGATTGGATCAAGAAAGAGGGCATCCCAAAGTGAGAGGATGGCATCAGAAGAAGGACTTTCTCAAAACAAAAGAGAGTTTCAAAGAACTTTCTTTGCCATGTCGAAGATGGTAAATTTATTGTATGATGATTACTTGCAACAGAAGATATTGGTTCAAGGGGAATCTTCAAAGCAAGCCAAAAGTGAAGAAGAAGAGGACCCTCCTAAAAATCCTCCTTCACCTCCTTCATCTCAATCATATTCTTCTTCTTCAAGTACAATTTCAAATTCTATTGCAAGACAACATTGTCATAAACATAAGCCTGATATGCCATTACTTAAACTTGATGTAAAATTTGTTTCGCCTATGTATGATGGCGAAGTTAATGCTGAGAAAGTTGATAAATAGGTTAGACAAATGGAGGTATATTGTAATGTGCAGCAAATCAAAGATGAGGCAACCAAAATCAGATTGGCATCGCTTTGTATTGAAGGGACAGCTCTCATTTGGTGGCAAAGTAAGATGCAACATGGAACTCAACAAGTTGGTAAGATTTTTCCATCATGGCATGATTTTATTTCTGCACTTAAAAAACAGTTCTATCCTTTGGGATATAAGGAAAAGGATTTAATTGAATGGCAAAGTCTTAAGCTAATAAAAGGATAGTCGGTGCAGGAATATATAGATGAATTTCGTAAGATGGCTTTGATGTTAGATGTTTCATTAACTACACAAGAAACACTTATGAAGTATATACAAGGTTGTTTTGCTTGTATTCGTAATACTGTATTTATGTTTAGACCTAATAATCTTGATGAGGTTTATGTCCAAGTAAAATATATTGAAATAGGAAAAACTGCAGTTAGTGTATCAAGGGAATCATCTTCAAAGAAGGATGGCAAAGGAAAAGGGAATGGGAAGAAAGAAAATTCAGCGACAATAAAGAAAGAGAAGCTCTCTTGCAAGCATTGCAAGAAAGAAGGGCACGATGATGAGCATTGTTGGAAATTGCACCCAGAGAAGAGACCAAAGTGGTTCAAAGAGAGGAAAGGGGGGCAAAAAGTTGCAATAGCAGCACGACCAACAGACTTGGGATCAGATTCTGGTGATGAGTCTAATATTACAGCAGTTGGTTTGATAGGTAAAATTGGTGATGGTTTTGATTCAAGAATTAAATTGTTTCATATAAGGGTCATAATGAAACATACTAAGATATACACATTGATAGATAGTGGATCTCAATCTAACTTAATTTCAGAAGAAGTGGTTAATAAATTGGGATTAAACACTAAGATGTGTCACAAACCCTATTCACTAAATTGGATATGTAAAGATCATAAATTGCCCATAACAAAGCAATGTATCATAAAGTTTGCAATTACATCTAAGTATGTGGATGAAGTAATATGTGATGTGGTGCTGCTAGAAACATGTGGAATGGTCTTAGGAAGACCTTATTTATATGATTGCAAAACAATCTTCTACAGGGAACAGAATCAATATCACTTGTTTAAGAAGGGAAATGAATATGTTGTACATGCTCATCACATAAAAGAAAAACAATATCTTCTAGCAATGGAACAATTAAAGAAGGCATTTTATGCAAGCAATACACCTATAATTGTGCCAAGTAAAGAAGTTGATCATAAGAATGGACATGAGATGGTTGTAGACTGGAAGTTCAATCATACTTTCAAGATAAGCTAATGTCGTTCAAACCGGTCAAACATATTGGTTCATTTTCAGTCATATTTCTTATATTATCATTGCTAATTCTTTCTACATGGATGGTAGTGGATTCAGTAAGATGTGAACGGGTTCAAATGGCTAAAAATTGTCATGGTTATTATGCAATTGATTATGATGTGATAGATGCACAGGAAAAAATTTAAAGACAAAGGACAAGTAGGGAGGCTTATCTCGTACTTGATGACTAGTTAATACTCTTTTGGAGGACCAAAAGGTCTTAGTGGGGAGTTGTGATCCAAATGGATCCAGAAAGGCCAAAATTTCAAAGTTCTTGAAATCAGATGAAAGAAGTGTCATTGTGTAGGGCTCGTCGTGTTGATTATGGCCATATATTGTTTTCTGAAAATGGACACGGTATGCGGAAGTTATCGTGATCTGAAGTTCAGGTCAAACATGAAAAAAAAGTCAAAGTTAAAGTCAATAGATCAAAGTCAAATGATGATGTCAGCAATACATCATGATAATGTCATCATGACGTCAACAAGGTGACGTGGCAGCACCAGGAGCTAACACGTGTCAGTCAAATTTGATGTTTTCGGGTTGAGTTGGACCAATAAGAAAGTGACGCATGGCACTATATGGAAGTAACATGTGGCACTGTATGGAAGTGACATGTGGCACTATATGGATGTTGATGTGGCAGGGTGACACATGGCAGTACATATGTCGATGTGGCACTGTACGGATGCTTACTTTACATTGTACGGGCACTGACGTGGCATTGTACTGATGTTGATGTGGCACTATATGGATGATGATGTGGCACTGTATGGACGATGACATGGCAAGCTAAAGTGGCAGTACAGATGACATGTGGCAGCTGACTAGGCAGGCTTACATGGTTGTACGAATGGCACGTGGAAGATGATTGTGCAGCAGTGATGTGGCTCGGGCCAATGGAGAGGTAACATGTGGCCCAATGAGGAGGCACCACATGGCACCTTCTAGAAGGTCAAAATTTTGGCAGTTCCACCAAATCTAGTGGAGATCCTCCAAATCTGGCGGAATCTCGTTAATTCTGGATAATTGTCACTAAATTTGGAAACTCTCGATAAATTTGGCAGAGTCTGGATTATTTAGTCGGGCATGGAAATCGAGAAAAAGGATTTTTTTTGGCATGCAAATCGAGATTGTATAGACTATACAGATCTGACAGGGTGCAGGATTGGGATTCGTGTTGAGGGGAGGTGTCAAGGGACTGCTCAGAAGAAGGTTGAATTTATACTCAAAATTTGTAGAATTTCGAGGGGAGTCCAAATATAGCTTATGTTTCTGCATCCAAGTAATCGAACAAAAAAGTGGCTCCAACACCCAAGATGTCGAGCCAAGCATAGCTGACTTCATACTCAAAATTCTCATAATTTCTTGTTCCAACCAACGGTGATGTATGTTTCTGTCCATAAGTTGCAGATCTGAAAGGTGGTTTCAGGAGCTGTTATGTAAGCCTTTCTTTTGTATTCTTAAAACATTGGAGATTAATAAGAAGCCTTCCCCACTTAGACAAAGGTTTGGAGACGTAGGCAAACTTGTGTTGAACTCCGTTATCAATCTGTTGTTATGGTTTGTTGTGTTTACTTCTTATATGGCTGCAACTTCTTTCATTAAGCTTCTTCTCTTAATTCTGAAATGGTAAATCAACTCATGCATAAATTTAACCAAAGTATTTAAAAGATCAATTTCGGTTCATATAATAATTGGGAGGTGGTTAATGAGTTCAACTCTTTGTTCTTGGTATGCATTTAGCCTCTAGCTGGTTGACACGTTATTAAGTGATGTTCCATTGATCACTTTCCTCAGTGTCGATATTAGGATCTAGGAATCTCATTCTACCAATAATTTTTTGAAGTCCAACTCTTTGGCCAACTGAAGACATTTTAGGAGACTCACTATCTTTGCCCCATTATTTGAGTTATTTCCCAACCTTAATGAAAAATTATGAGTATTTTTCCTTTATGATCCCTAAAGATTCCTCCTACTCTTGAGGGGCTCAGATTCCCTTTGTTATATATAAAATAATAATAAATAAGATAATAAATACAAAATAAATAATAAATTATAATTTAAACAATAAACTAAAAGTCATGACCAAAGGTTATGACTCTCCATAAAAGTCATAGGGGCCATTATATAATGGGCTCCCGTCATTGTAATGGTCATCATTGTAAAAGAATTTTTCATTATATATATTTTACTCATTATCTTATTCATAATATTATCTCTCTGAGTTTTACGATCCATTGGTATCAGAGTTGGTCGCTCCCCACACCCCCACAGTCACTCCCCACACCCCCACGTCATTTTCCCTCACCCCACAAACCTCATTTTTGTAACACTCCTCACTCCCTCCCATAACCTTCCCACCCTCATGTAACTCTTCATTGGCCCTCGACCAAGTTTTGAGGAAACATTGGTCAGGTTTGACCACTTTTTGGACTTCAACACAACGATCGAGGAAGGAGCGCCCAGGCAGAGCTAAGATCACGGATCTCACTTGTTTTGTGGGTTGTGTAGACCCAGCATGGGATTCTTAGGGTTTTGTAACGGGTTATGGGATGTTGGCCCATAGGTTACCCATGATTAGGACTTTTTGTAAATGTAAAAGTATAAATAACTAAGAATGTAATGTAGAAGTGGGGATGTAGAAGTCGATAGCTTGCAAGGATAAGTGCAAGTAGTGTTGGGTTTCTCAGTGCAAAAGACTGTGTATGTAAGGCTATGTGCTTGATACAGGAGTTGGCTATGTGCCTTCACCTAATTTTGGGAAGGTGGATCTATTTCTTAGTGCACAGATCACCTATCTACTGCGAAGCTTGGCTCTGTGGCTTAGTGTATAGGAGCAGAAGAATGTAAGAGATTGAAGCCTAATAAAGAAGAAGAAGCAGTTGGTGGACGTAGCCCCACACTGGGGTAAACCATGTATATCATGTGTTGATGGTTTTCTTTGTGCTATGATGTTTATGTTGTAAATTTGCTTAGTGCATTGATTGTTATATATGATAGATAGATCCATGAATGCTTAGTGCTTTATTTAAGTTAAAGGTGTTAGATCTATATTATGATGCTAAGTGTGATTTGTATTTTGTCATTGTTACTACGTTAATCTATCCTTAGGGTTTGTTCTGCGATGTGAATGAAGTGGATAAGCTAATGCATGTTATCTTCTAAGTACTTTGTGAAGTGTTATAATCAGAGATCCGTGTCCTAGCTTGGTTACAGACACCTGAGTCCTGTAACCCCCTTGCCTCTACCTCAGGTGAGACTTCGTCTGCTTCACAGGTGTTGCCAAAAGGGACGGTAGTTAGGGTTTTGTTGGTGCATTGTTGAAGCGTTGAACCCTGGGTCTTCCCCTGTGCCAACAAATGGTTCTGTTGTCGGGACTTGAAACTGTGATTGTTGTGAGCTGAAGTAAAGAAAAGAGAAGCTCTGTGTGTAGATCTGTTGTTGTAGTACACAGTACTCTACTTGACTTGTGAAGCTCTACGCTAAGAAAGAAACCTGATCTAAAGAAAAGAGGTAAGATATTGAAAGAGGTAAATCTTTATTCTTTGATAAGAGTAAGATAAGTGGAAATTTTTGTTTCGAAAGCATGAATTTAAGTATGTTTAATAGATTATGTCCTAGTTTGAAAGTTAGGGCACAGCAAGAAGAAAGATTTGATCTAAGTAAGGCTAATAGAAATGAAGAAATATATGTTATTCCTATGCATAGAAAGAATTTTTGGACTAATAATTGGATGCAGGAACCTAGAAAGATTTTTTGCAGATTGCAGGTCTGGCACTGTGATCCTAGTGCGAAATACAGGAGAGGTTAGGGAACATACAAGAGGAAGAGAGGATTGACACTATGTTATAACTACAGAAGACTAAGACATCTTTCTAAGAAATGCCATGGTATAGGTCCTATTTGTCTTTGTTGTAAAATTGTTGGTCATGAAGTTGAGGATTGCCCAAGGATTGGTCATGAACTTACTGTACTAATGTAAAGAGAAAGGATCTGAGTAAGTTCAAACTACATTAGTACAGTTAAAAGAAGCAATGAATGATCACAAAGATGTCAGTTTACTAGAGATCTTGAAGGTAAACATCCCATAAGTGCAAGAATAGGAGACTTCGACATAGACTGTGTCTTAGATGAGGAAACACCAGTGAATATTATGACAGAAGGCACTTGGGAAATTTTGGGAAAGCCTATTGTGGTACCTCCACTGGGAAGGATAGGCTTGTTTAAAGGAAATATGATAACCCTATGTGGAAGAGTTACTAATGTACCTGTTATCATCCATGAAACATCAACAGAAGAGGAATTTGAAGTTATTAGGTTTGTTGAGAACAACACCCCATTCCCACTTTTGTTAGGAAAGACTTCGCTTGAGAAGGATCATATTAGAAGGAAAGCAGAGGAAGAAGCTATAGAAAATAAAAATTAGGAACTAAAGGATTTCATAGCTAGGAAAATAGATCGACTGATAGAAGAACAAGAAGTTAATTCGAAGCAGCAGAAGGCAAGAAAATTAGTTGTCGAAATTGGAAGAGCGCAAGAAGTTTTGAGGGACCTATCCATGCAAGAAGAAAGTATATCCACCCAGGAAGTGGTAAGGGAATGGATATTAACTTTGAACCCATTGGAAGTACATCAGCATTGTGAAGCCACTAAGAATAAGAATGGAAAGAGGAATCCAGAAAAATTTAGAGAGACTATGATCATAGGAAAGAAGGCAAGGAAGCTCAGTGAGAAGAAAGCCAAGTTAGAAAAGCTACAGGAAGTTACAGAGAAGACTTTACAGGAGGCGGACTTGTAGAATTTGAACCTCATCAGAATAACAGAACTGTGCAGAATGGGACTTCACCCTGGCGAAGCTATATGATTGTTGGAGGCACCCCGACTATTAGAACAACACTCCAGAACGGCTAGGAAACGCATTTATGGGCGAATAGAACGTGTTTGGGATGTTGAGACTGCGTCATAACAGACAGATTCACATTGATGGAAGCAGTCATGCCTATTAGAAGAATCTATTACGATGCTTTCTTATTTAACCCATTTGACGCTATGCCAGGACCACTTTTTGCCCCCGTGATTATCTGAGAACCGATTGTGTGTCGAACTATGATTTCAAAACCTATACCTCTCCATCTGTTGTTTACTTCATCTATCTATTTGCCTAACCCGACCTGTCCATTTAAAAGAGAGAACTTCGGGTGAAGAGACTGAGTTAGAGAAGTCTATCGAATATGTTCTTAAGAAGTTTAGGACCGATAGAGTTATGTTTGAAGGTGTTCAGGCATCGTCGACTAGGGGACTCTGGGCTTCCCCTTCGATTGGATGGCGTTTGGGTCGTACTAACCCCGTGAATGAGAAGGAAAGTAAGCATCGCAATGATCTGGCTAATGCAAAGTAGATCCCGTCGATCTTACTTGATTATATCCCGCCTTTAGCTAGCACGGTCAACCGTGATAGCATACCATGAGACTTCGAGTACACTTTGAACACCACGTACATCCCGAAGGGGATACGCGTAGTTGGAAGCCAATTGGGACAGATCCCATATCTAAAGAACATCAACTTTAACCTTGGAGATAGAAAGAACTACGCCATGCTCGCGCCTCACAGATACCTAATGAAGACAACTGGGAAGAAGCCTCGCATAGTCTCCCAACCTTGGATTAAGGAGATGGTGCAGTCCACGATACTGAATGTCATGAAGATTCCTCATTTTGGCCGACATCAGGAGGTTAATTCTTGTGTTAAAATCCTATTGTTGTGCTATCATGGTGGATACATGTGGCTCGATAGGCAGATTACTATGGATCCGGCGTTGATCCACTTGATCACAGGATTGAGCATGTAGGGACCCGACCCTAAGCAGTTCTACCCAGGGAAGACCTCAGATCGCTCCCTGGCACAGCACATAAAGGATGCATATGGTGAAGTTGAGAAGGGAAAGAGAGGCTACCTTGTAGCCTCTATTTAGAATGGCGCAGTGTACCTCTCTTTCCAACTCATAGTTGGCAAGCTCGTCAAAAAGAATCACCCCACGCAGGTCACCGGGTTCATGGTGGACCTCGCAGAAAAATGTGTGAAGGGAATGCAAATGAATTGGGTGAGTTACCTCGTCAACGAGCTTGAGAAAGACTGTCGTGAAGTGCACAATCAGGGATACGAGTCCCACTTCAGATGGCTACTCGTGTTGATTTCATTTGTCGCTTGGCAAATGCTGAAGGGAGCAACTTTTCCAGAAATTGAACCATTAGAGCTATTGGAAGCTAAATTTTCTACATTATGGTATATGAATGACATGTTGAAGCAATGGCAGTCGAACGCGGTGTTCCATGACTACTATCAGCAACTGAAGGTTTCCATTGATTCATTCCCATGCATGACATCATGCACCCTACACCAATATAGACCACTAGCTAAGTTCTACGCAAACCCACGTTTTATTTATATAATTGTGCGTAGGGATGAGAGCAAGGAGGAGCTACATTCTTATTATAAGCTGATAGACAAAGACATGGAGAAAATCATGAAGGAATGGTGAAAGAATTGCAGGCACCCATTGCTGATGTCGAACTCTCCGATACTGACATTATAGGAAGCCTCTTGGTCACCTAGTTTGAGCATGCAGGACAATCTAGTACAAAGAATAAGAAGAAAAAGGAGGAAGTCCAGGATGTACAAACTAATGAGGAGGATAGCGCCTTGGAAGAAAATGGATTCGGATCACCCACAGGAGAAGGAGACAAAGTAAATGAAGAAGGAGGGGATGAAGGAGAGAAGCAAGGAGAAGGTGAAGCTACACCACCTAAGGATCCCCCTACCGAAACAGAAACATCGAAGAAGAGGAAGGTTTCTTCACAGAAACCCTCGACAAGAAAGAATACCCGTGCTAGTAAGCCCCAGATGAAGGCCACACTCACGGAGGATTACATTATTATAGTCCTCGAAACGATGGAGGATGCTTTTGAGGACATCCTGTAGAGATATGGAGTGAAGCAGGATGAACTATATGGAAAGATAGAAAAGGAATTGAGCAAAGTACATGAAGCTATTTGTTCGGTCCGTGCAGTCCCTACTGTGCCTTCCTCGTCAGAGACTGTAGAGTTGGGGGATAAGCCAACCCAACTTCGAAGACTTGCAGATGCAAAAGAGGCTCGACTTCAATGAGTCCAAGAAGTGAAGGAGAAGGCTACAAAATCCTTGAAACAAGAAAAAGAAGAGATCTTGGAGCAATTACGATTTGCATGGTACTATGTAACCACTTATGAAAATGAGAAACATGAGTTATGGGCGATGCTCGAGGAATACAAAGCAAAGATACAGAGGGAAAAGGACCAGCTGCTTGTAGAGCAGACTGCAGTCAAAGAAGTGGTGAGAAGAGAACTTCGCTTTGTGATAGGCTTGGCACAGGAGGAACATGAGGCAATCAAGGTTCAAGTGATGAAGCCTTCTAAGGCCATCTAACAGCTTCAAGCAAGGGTAACGGAGTTGGAGATCCAAGCAGTACCAAGCACTCTGCAGGAGGTGCATGACTAGAGGGAGGAAGCCTATAAGAGCGTAGTGGGAAGGGTTAGAGCCCTTGCCTCAAAATGAAAACAGTTGAGCGACAGAAGCACACAGAACTATGAATGCCTCACGAAAAATCTAGAGCTTAGGAGGTTGGAAGCGCAGCTACAAGAGGCACAGCAGCAGGCACTGACAATTCAAACACAGATGAAGTCACTCACTGCATTCGAGAGAATGAAGATATCACAAGAAGTGCTTGCATCCTAGTAGCAGATTACTACCATCCAGGACAGAGTAATGGAAGTCACACAGAGGCTACAATCGGTGCAGGAGGAAGCCTATGCGGTGTTTGAAGAGATCGAAAGACAAGGTTTGAAACTAGACCAAGTGGTTGTGATAGTGGAACAGTGCCTAGAAGGGCATGTTATAGAGCAAATGATCTAGGATTTTATTGAGAAAGAAGCTCAGGCGAAGCAATAAGTTGAGGCAGCTTGATCTAAGCTTGAGGCCTTCGAAGTAGTGTTTCCCAGATCTGAGTGACTCGGGACGAGTCACAGGTGAGTGTTGGGGGCCTGTTGGGCCTCGACCAAGTTTTGAGGAAACATTGGTCAAGTTTGACCACTTTTTGGACTTCAACGCAGTGATCGAGGAAGGAGCGCCCAGGAAGAGCTGAGATCGTGGAATCCACTTGTTTTGTGGACTTTGTAGACCCAGCATGGGATTCTTAGGGTTTTGTAACTGGTTATGGGATGTCGGCCCATGGGTTACCCATGATTAGGCCTTTTTGTAAATGTAAAAGTATAAATAAGTAAGAATGTAATGTAGAAGTGGGGATGTAGAATTCGATAGCTTGCAAGGCTAAGTGCAAGTAGTTTTGGGTTTCTCAGTGCAACAAACTGTGTATGTAAGGCTATGTGCTTGATAGAGAAGTTGGCTCTGTGCCTTGACCTGATTTTGGGAAGGTAGATCTGGTGCTTAGTGCGTAGATCACTTGTCTGATGCGAAGCTTGGCTCTATGGCTTAGTGCACAGGAGCAGAAGAATTTAAGAGATTGAAGCCTAATAAAGAAGAAGAAGTAGTTGGTGGACGTAGCCCCACACTGGGGTGAACCACGTATATCATGTGTTGATGGTTTTCTTTGTGCTATGATGTTTATGTTGTGAATCTGCTTAATGCATTGATTGTTATATATGATAGATAGATCCATGAATGCTAAGTTCTTTATTTATGTTAAAGGTGCTAGATCTAACTTATGATGCTAAGTGTGATGTGTATTTTGTCATTTTTACTGCGTCGATCTATCCTTAGGGTTTTTTCTGTGATGTGAATGAATTGGATAAGCTAATGCATGTTATCTCCTAAGTACTTTGTGAAGTGTTATAATCACATATATGTGTCCCAGCTTGGTTACAGACACCTGAGTCTTGTAACCCGCCCTGCCTCTACCTCGGGTGAGACTTTGCCTGCTTCGCGGGTGTTTTCGAAAGGGCCAGTAGTTAGGGTTTTTTTGGTGCATTGTTGAAGTATTGAACCCTGGGTCTTCCCCTGTGCCAACACTCTCCCATAATCCTCCCCACTCCCTCCCTTAACCATCCCCCACTCCCTCTCGGCCTCTCCCCATGCCCCCGCGACCTATTCCCCCACCTCTCCACTCGTTGAACCCTCACGTAACCCTCCCCATTATCCACTATTTTTCACCCTCTTGTAATCCTCTCCACTCCCACGCATCGGCCTCTCTACACTTCCACGCACCATCCCATAGCCTATGTCCCCCCATTCTTCCATAATCTACGTCTCACCATTCTTCCAGCATCTGTGTTCCCCTCACTCCCACGTCGTCCCCCTCCCATTAGCCATTCCTTTCATCACTCACCCACCATACACCTCCACTCTCCAGAGCTCGACTCACATCCTTCCACCATAAATTACATACAAATATTTTCAAATTATTAAAAAGGGGATATTCCAAGCAAGATCAAAATTATAGAAAAATACTCACCCCCAAACACCAGAAGGATGTCGGTATTAAAAAATCAAATGGAAAAAATAGACCAAGAGTGTAAAAGCATTATAAAATCACTCGAAAAGTCAATACAAAAAACCCACGATGATTTTTTATAAGAAATAAGGCTCAACAATGAGGTACTCAAACAAGAGTTGACCCATAATCTTAAAGAAAAAATTTCAATGGAAGTTGGAATCGAATTACAAAAATCCATGGATAATCTAAAACAAGATCTTAAAGATGATATTTTTCAAGAACTTGGGGTTAACCTACAACGAGGTTTGGGAAAATTTAAACGATAAATAAATGATGATTTGCAACAAAGTTTGGTTTTGATGACACAACATCAAGAAGAAAAGCTTACTGAGATTTTAAATTTAATAAATTGCCAAGGGCACTAACAAGCCACCCAACCACAACCAAGTGACTCAAGCACATCTAACAGATCACCCCCACCATCACCGCCGCCGCCACCTCCCTACAATTCAAATTCCCAACCTATATCACAACATCAACCCTTAATAATTTATCCTCCCAAAGCCAAAATTGAACAATCAAAATACAATGGGGGTGATAACTAATGTGTGGCTTGGTTTAACAAAAATGAAGAATATTTCCATATATATAATATTACAATCGATGAAGAAAAGGTCAAATGCGCATTCATGTACCTCGAAGGCACTACATACAATTGGTATCTATGGTGGAAAGAAAGAATTCAGTCATATAATTGGAATTGTTTCAAAAATGATTTTTTTTTAAGATTCCAAGGCATCTTGGAAAAATAATTTTTTCAAAACTCACCAGATTACAACAAAAAGGTAGCATAGATGAATTTATGCATCAATGGGAAGCTCTCGCCACCCGAGTATCTAGACTATCTGATGATCAATTACTCAAGTCTTACATATTTGGTCTCAAACCACATATCCAAGACAAGTTAATATTACATGAGGTTAGTACGGTATAAATAGCAATATGCAAGGCAAAAGCCGCAAAAGAAAAACTAGAAGGCCAATCAATATTCTGCAAGGTTTACTCAAGAAGGAGTGTACCTCAGACCACATGAAATGACAAATACATACCACCCAATCTACGTGAATATAGAAGAAGAAGTTTAGAGTCCCAAAGGATAAAAGAAGGAAAATGTAAACAATGTGGAGAGAAATGGGACCCAAGACATAGGTGCCAAATCGAAGATAACTGAAAAAAATTGTACACTTGTGAAGTAGAAAAAGATGACGAATCAGACTCAGCAGAATCAATAAATGAAGAAATGGAAAATTTCCAAAATGACACTTTAGAGCTCATAGAAGACAACACGCCAAGAATATCTCTCTCAACCATCACAGCCATTACCCAACCACAAACTCTTAAATTAAAAGGACATATCAAAAATGATAATGTCACCGTACTAATCGACACTGGAAGTACCCACAATTTCCTTGATATCAAGATTGCAAGGAAACTCAAATTGTTTGTTTATACAGTCCCAGACATGAAAGTAATGGTTGCAGACAGCAAAAAAATTGGAAATGTCGGGAAATGCTATAAGGTGAAACTCCAAATCCAAGATTTCAATTTGGAATCAGAACTCTACACCATCCCTCTGGGAGGAGTAGATGTGGTTTTAGGAGTCCAATGATTGCAAACCTTGGGAACATACTAAGTCAATCACCAGGAACATTTCATCCAATTCAAATGGCAAGGGAAAAGTTATAAATTAGATGGTTTTCAACCTCCACAAACACAAGTTGTGTCGTCACAACAAATGGAAAAAATGATCTGAAAAGGAGCAACCGGATACTTCATCCAATGCCACAACATAGAAATACAAGAATCGGAATAGGATGACTCCATAACATCATAAATCCAAGATCTAATTCAAAAACATAAGAAGGTATTTCAAGACCTCCCCATGGATTTACTGCCTCAAAGAAGAATTGAACATATAATTGAAGTTAAACCAGGATCAAGCCCAATCAAGGTTAGACCATACAGATACCCTCATCACCACAAAAAAGAAATAGAAAGATTATTCCAAGACCTATTAAAATTTGGTGTCATCACGAAAAGCAGAAGTCCATATGCAGCTCCAGTAGTGTTAGTTCGAAAGAAATATGGATCTTTCAGATTATGCATAGATTACTGAGGGCTAAACAAAATAACAATTAAAAATAAATTCCCCATCCCGTTTATTGATGAAATGTTGGATGAACTTCACAGAGAAAGATATTTTTCAAAACTTGATTTAAGATCTCGGTACTATCATATTCAAGTCAGACTAGAAGATGTAGCCAAGACTGCCTTCCACACACACGAATGACACTATGAATTCAAGGTGATTCCCTTTGGGATAACTAATGCCTCTACCACTTTCCAAGTGACAATGAATGAATTATTTCACCCATACTTATGGAAACATGTCTTAGTTTTCTTCAATGATATCTTAGTGTATAGTAAAACAAGGGAGGAGCATATGAAACATTTGGGACAAGTGTTATCTCTTCTAGAGGAAAATCAATTCTATGCCAAAATGTCAAAATGTACATTTGGCAAGGAGGAAGTAGAGTACCTTGTTCACATCATATCCAAAAAAGGAGTTAATGTACACCCCAATAATTCAGGGAAATCACAAAATGGCCTAAACCCAAAAACATATCCAAGTTAAGAGGATTTCTAGGATTGGCAGGATACTATCGAATATTCGTCAAGAATTATGCTCATTTAACTGCCCCTTTAACAAATCTCCTTAAGAAAAACTCTTTCCAATGGAAATTGGAAGCACAAAAATGTTTTGAAAACTTAAAAAACATTCAGGCCACAACCCCTGTATTAGCAACACGTGACTTATCCAAACCTCTCATCATCAAGTGTGACACGACAGGTTTTGGAATTGGAGCAATATTAATGCAATATGGGCACCCAATAGCTTTTGAGAGCAGGAAATTAAATCAAACAAAATGATTACAATCCACTTACAACAAGGAAATTCTTGCCATAATCCATGCATTAACAAAATGGTGCCAATATATATTGGGAAATAAGTTCTTGATACGCACAGTTCATAATAGTCTCCGGTACTTGTTACAACAAAAAACATTGTTAATCGAACAACAAAAATGGATAAAGAAAATGGCCATGTTTGATATGGAAATTCTACATAAAAGAGGAAAAGATAACATCGTGGTTGATGTCCTATCACGAAAAGATGAAGAAACACAATTTTTTGCAATATCAATAGCCATTCCAGAATGGTTGGATGAAATCCGAACTGAGCATGCAAAAAACCCAGAGACTTGCTCTATAATCAACAATTTAAATCAATATCCCAAGCTCGAATGGAAAAACGGCATCTTATGGTATAAAGGGAGAATCTACTTAAATACCAACTCAATATTTAAAGCCAAGGTTCTTCAATAATCTCATTATTGCCCAGTTGCGGGTCATGTAGGATTTTTCAAAACATAATGCACGAAGATCTTTTTTTTTTTTGGAAAGGGATGAGAGAAGATATTCAAAAATATGTAGCAGAATGTGATCTCTGTCAAAGGAACAAGAATTAAAATGTGTCGACCCTTGGGTTATTCCACCCGATACACATTCCCAACCAAATGGGAAGAAATTTCAATGGATTTCATTGAAGGACTACCCATATCCGACGGAAAAGATAAAATATTAGTAGTAGTAGACAAACTAACTAAGTATGCACACTTTATTGGAGTAAGGAAAAAAGATTCAGCAAAACAAACGACTGAAATATTCTGTAAAAATATTTGACATTCCACCCTTTGGAGGCCCCATAAAAATTTAACTTAAGGTGGTATTTAAAGGGGGCTTCCCAAGTGGTATTTAGAAACTTCTCCTAATCACCTGTTTTTAAAGATTTGTGTCTCCTCCTCTATGACCTTCCAATCTTCCTTTATCCATGAGAAGGATCCTATGGACTAACCCTCGGGCCATTTATTTCAATCTATTGGCATATAATTTCTATAGGTTGCTCTAGTTGCTTAAAGATTCTCATGTTTCTTTCTTTCCACAAATTCCATAGGAGGAATATTGGGAGGGAGTTCCAAACTCTGTTTAGTACTGGATTCTTCGAAAGATCCTATCTCCACCCTACTATTTTTAAGTTTATATATTTTATATTCCTATCGATTTTCCTAAAAATAGTGGCTCCTTGGTCCCATAGGAGGGACACCATCCTATAGCTATTGAAAGGATGTCCTATTGTTTCTGTCATAAAAACAGGATCGCGGAGCAATAAAACAAAACAAATGCGGAAATAAAACACAGAAGATACACGATACAATAGAGACACAGATATACGTGGTTCACCCAGTGTGGGCTATGTCCACCAAAGAAATTGACATGTCCTTCCTTTATTATTATCCAGCAAATGAAGGGATACAACCTACAACAAACCTGTTGTAACTTCATCTCGGTTCTCTCACAGTCTCCTATCTCAGAATACAATTTTCTCTCACATACTTAGCCGCAACACATTTCCCTCATAAAAGAGGGTTGCCTTCTAGGGAAAAAAACCCTAACATGATTTCTACCATTAGATCTACGACCTTATAATGAACGATCCAGATTTACAATGAAATTAAAATATACATTTACAAGGCAATTTTTCCTTCAGGGGCTTCGCCCCCAAACCTCGCAGAGGGGGTAACGCCCCTCTGCACTCCCCCGCGTGGAAGAGTGTACATAATTCTGGGGTGTAAAGTCTTCATGGGGTATAAACACATATGAAAGCAAGGACCTCTGAATCAGGAAGATAATCAAGCTCCGCAACCAACAAGCTCCCACTTGGAGACTGATCTCAACAACTCCACCGTTGTTGTATCTGTTGGACTATGAACCTTTTTGGACCTGGAAAATTTCTCATCTTCATCTTCATGCTTGAAGACCAACTGAAACTGAGCAAGAACTTTTTTTCTCCCTAGTTACTCCCTTTGTTAACATGTCTGCAGGATTCTGGCTAGTGTGTATCTTTTCCAACTTCAAATGTCCATCTTCCAAGATGGATCATATGAAATGGTACCTCAGTTGTATATTCTTAGTCTTTGAATGGAATGATAAGTTCTTTGCAAGATGAATGGCACTCTCACTGTCACAGTACAACCTGCTATTCTCCTACTTCTTTCCCAATTCCTCCATAAACCTCTGTAACCAAATCATTTATTTACTAGACTCTGTAGCAGTAACATACTTTGCTTCTATTGTTGAAAGTGCAACAACCTTTTGTAGTTTCAAAATCCAACTTACTATTGTTCCACCTATAGTAAAAACACACCTTGTGGTGCTCCTCCTGCTATCTTTATCACCTACCATATCTAAATCAACATATCCCTGTAGAACAGTGTCTGAACCTCCAAAACATAATGCATGAGTAGCAATACCTCTCAAATACCTGAGGATCCACTTTACTGCCTCCCAATGTTCTTTACCTAGATTGTTCATATACCTTCTCACAACTCCCACTGCATGTGCAATATCTGGTCTTGTACAAACCATCACATACATCAAGCTGCCAGCTGTTGATGAATAAGGGACCCTGGACATGTATTCTATCTCCTCCTGTGTCTTGGGACACATTTCCTTAGTTAATTTGAAATGGTTGGCCAAAGGTGTACTAACTGGTTTTGCATTCTTCATTCTGAACCTTTCGAACACCTTCTCTATGTACTCACCCTGAGACAATGTCAATTTGTGATTTTTCCTGTCTCTTGTTATTCTCATACCAAGTATTTTCTTTGCAGCACCCAAATCCTTCATTGCAAATGAATTATCTAATTGTTACAGGAGAATCCCCCTATAGACAAGTAGATTCCCTCTTGGGCTCTAGACTCCTAATACCAAGACAGAAAGGGTGCTAACGTTGGTCACTGAAACCTAGTCAAACTAAAATATAAAGAAGAGGAAGAAATGTGCACCTTTTAAATGATGTTCGTCCTTGCACAGTCCGATTTGAGCTTTGATCCCCAAGCTCCTCAATAAGTCCTACAAAACAAACAAAGACAAAACAAGCGTTCTATCCTACTAAGATTAGCTTGAAACCAGATCTATCTATAGAGACACGTTCATGTAGAACAAACACAACCTTGAAAGAAACAGGCCAAGCACATATGTATATTAATGAGAACAACAAAGAATACTTACACACCTTTGATGAAGGTGCAACAGCCTCTCCCAACTCTCCTTCTCCAACCCTTTTCTTAAGTAATCCACACAAAATGATGATGCTTCAATGATATCTCCCTTATGAGATCATAAGTTTGATGCCTTCAATGTCTCTCCTTCCTTATGAGATTATAAGTTAGGTGTTTCTCAATTTTTCCATGTCCTTTCACCATGAGAAGGCCTCCTTATATAAGCTTGTAGAGACCCAACCACCTTATAGATTCTTAGGATAGGTTGAGTATCCTTCTCCATAAGTTGTGGATCCTCCCTAAGATGTAGCCTTGACCTCAGATTTGAATGCAACCAACTCTAGAGTTGAGGGGGATTTATCCCTGATTTTCCTCAACAACCCAAAAAAATTTGAAACAGGCCAGCGTTCCCCCAAAAGGGTGCACAGAGCGTTGCAATGCTCCCCCAAAGAAGGCTAGGGAGCCCTAGCACTCTCTGATAGTGGGTAGGGGAGCGTTGCCTTCCAAAAATCATTTTTAAGTGGTTTTCTTCATGGAAAATGCTTTGTACTCTTCATCAGATGATTTCTCTTCCTTAAACCAGTCTTTGAAGGTGTCTTAAGTGTCCTTATGATGTCGTTAGAGACACGACATAAGCAATATGACAGTGTGATGTTTGCGACACTTGGTAATGATGACACTAGGCCATCATCGTAATGAGTAATTTTGATGTGTAACAGATTGCCCCCCAAAGTGCGAAGTTAGAAGACAGAAACTGATGAATGAAGTACTTTATAGACTTCTTCGAGCAAGGGTATGGACTCAGAGAACTTGGAAGAATATGCACACAACCATCAAACAAACATTATGACATGTTTCAAACCCAAGGCAGGCATACCTATGCTTGAGTGATAAAGACTTTCAAGGTATGGCCGCCATAAAATACACTATGAATCCATAATTATATTGACAAAAAGGTATAGCCACTGAAGATACAATGTGGATCTATACTCCTATGACCTGAACTGATCTTAACCACAAAGAATACACAATGGATCTACGAGATGACAAGACATAGCCACGACCAATACAAAGTGGATCTATGTGACAGTATATGTGTCAATGTTCAAAAGAAAATTTGTCGCAACCTGGGCAAAGTACATATAAGAGTGATGACTAAACCCAGGGTCTTCTTACCAATCCCGATGTAGTACAAATATAACCATGTGAATAGATTTCTTGATGTCGAACATGGAAGAAACCACTTGATTACCGGTTAATGAGGTAAATCATTAACAAGCACGAGGGAAATCACCATTGATGTCAATGATTCCCAAGGTACTCTAGTACATTCCAATGAATGTGAATGGATGAGTTGAAGTCAAATATCTTTGGAATCATCCGATCAAAGTTCAATGATGTAAACCCACTGTCGGACGTGAGGAAGCCTGCCATTGAGGCATGCATGTGCCAAGGTACTAAGTGGTTTCTAATTCTAGTTCCTAAATAATGTGTTGAAGTCGACAAGAACAGACTCGTCGAAGGAGGGCCTTGATGTATCCCCCATCAACGACATGAAACTGACACAGAGATGTAAATTTGTAGATCAAATGAACATGGACTGACACAGGTATTGAAATGGGATATTTGTGATGGTTGACTCTCGAGGTAGATACTTCCCTTGAACACTGAGGCACAACAAAAGAAACATGACATGGACCAAAACATGATGATGCAATGGACACTGTGACTTTCGTTGGGTGACCCAAAGGAGTAAGAAAACTCATAGGATTGGTTCAATGCAGAGGTTCAATGGATTAAAATTTATGCAAAGACAAAATTTCATGTTCAAGGGCGGCCGTAAGAGTAACCTGTAATGTTCCCCAGTGGATTCGCCAGTTTCTGTTACAAGAGAACCCCCCTGCGAACAAGTGGATTCCCTCTTGGGCTCTAGACTCCTAAGACCAAGACAGAAAGGGTACTACGTTGGTCACTGACATCCTTTTAAACCTAGTCAAACTAAAATATAGAGAAGAAGAAGAAAGGTGCACCTTTTAAATGATGTTCGTCCTCGCACAGTCCGATTTGAGCTTTGATCCCCAAGCTCCTCGATAAATCCTGCAAAACAAACAAAGACAGAACAAGCTTCCTATCCTACTAAGATTAGCTTGAAACCAGATCTATATATAAAGACAAGTTCATGTAGAACAAACACAACCTTGAAAGAAACAGGCCAAGCACATATGTATATTAATGAGAACAACAGAGAATACTTACACACCTTTGATGAAGGTGCAACAGCCTCTCCCAGCTCTCCTTGTCCAACCCTTTTCTCAATTAATCCACACAAAATGATGATGCTTCAATGATATCTCCCTTATGAGATCATAAGTTTGATGCATTCAATGTCTCTCCTTCCTTATGAGATCATAAGTTAAGTGCTTCTTAAATTTTCCATGTCCTTTCACCATGAGAATGCCTCCTTATATAAGCTTGTAGAGATCCAACCACCTTAGAGATTCTTGGGATAGGTTGAGGATCCTTCTCCATCAGTTTTGGATCCTCCCTAAGATGTAGCCTTGACCTCAGATTTGAATCCAACCAACTCCAGAGTTGAGGGGGATTTATTCTTGATTTTCCTCAACAACCCAAAATTTGTTGAATTAGGCCAGCGCTCCCCCAAAAGGGTGCATAGAGCATTGCAACGCTCCCCCAAAGAAGACTAGGGAGCATTGGCACTCCCTGATAGTGGGTAGGGGAGCGTTGCCTTCCAAAAATCATTTTTTAGTGGTTTTCTTCATGGAAAATTCTTTGTACTCTTCATCAGATGATTTATCTTCCTTAAACCAGTCTTTGAAGGTGTCTTAAGTGTCCTTATGATGTCGTTAGAGACACGACATAGGCAAGATGACAGTATGATGTTTGCAACACTTGGTAATGACAACACTGGGCCATCATCGTAAT
This sequence comes from Picea mariana, assembly GCA_032191745.1. NCBI lineage: Eukaryota > Viridiplantae > Streptophyta > Pinopsida > Pinales > Pinaceae > Picea > Picea mariana. The sequence goes on along the minus strand of JASDQU010104008.1, from coordinate 108,894 downwards.
GAGTAATTTTGATGTGTAACACTAATTTCTTCTTGAGCACATTTATATCATGCATATTAGACCCTGCAACAAGCATGTCATCTACATACAATAGCAAGATAATATAGCTTCCATTTTCTAGCTTTTTGAAATAAACACAATGATCAGAATGACATCTACTATAACCCTGTTCTGTCATAAACCTGTCAAACTTCAAATACCACTTCCTTGGAGCTTGATTTAGGCCATACAAGCTTTTCTTCAACCTGCATACCAAATTCTCCTTCCCTTTGACCTCATACCCTTGTGGCTGCTGCATATAAATCTCTCCCTCCAAATCCCCATGGAGAAAAGTTGTTTTAACATCTAATTGTTCAAGATGCAAATCTTCTACTACCACAAGACTTAAAATAGTCCTAATTGAAGTCATTTTAACAACAGGAGAAAATATTTCGTCAAAGTCTATACATTTCTTTTGTGCAAACCCCTTTACAACAAGTCTAGCCTTGTACCACT
>JASDQU010104008.1:70722-85424 GCA_032191745.1 Picea mariana | reverse complement strand
TATTATGGAGTTTCTTGATAATCTCATTAGATCCTAGAGTATCTTATTGTTGCCATGCATCTTCTCGGAAGAGGGTTGTTTGACCATTCCTAATCTCCTAGAAGGAGTGTTTATGGACCAAGTCTTGGTTTTTCCAGGCATTGTTCCATATCAGAGGTCATTGATTCTCACCATCCATTTGGAATAAATCCTACTCCAATACATTCTATGCACACTTTTATTTGTATATCCTTTCTCATAGCTCTTGAGGGGCCTTTATCCATTGCTACCACATTTTAGTTGTAAGGTATATACCCATGAGGAGAGGGTCCATGATTATTAAGCCTCATTTAGATTTTGGAGATCACACCTTTTTCCATGATACTAGGGCCCATTTGTGTTCCTTTATTAGGCCTCCCCACACGAAGGCCATTTGGATATTTTTGATAGCTTTGATGATTCTTGAGGGTGTTGTTAGGACTAAAAATAGATACAGAGGCATTGATTGTAGTATTTATTTGATAAGAAAGATTCTACCTGGTAGGGTAAGGAATTGAAAGGTCAAAATGATCAGTTTAGCTTCTAGTTTGGATAACAGATATTCCTAGGATATATTATGGAGGTATTTGTCCAACAACAATACACCTATGTAGGTTAAGGGGAGGGTGTCACGTTGGAAGACCAACACTCTAGAGATGTTCTTTTAGATGATCAAAGGGGTAATGAAAATTAATGTATTCAACCTGGACTAATTAGTAAGGGCGTCAAAGGCCATCATGAAAGTGTCCATGGCTGATTTGAAAGCTATAGATTCTTAGCGTGTGGGATTCCCATAAGGAGGGTACCATTCACAAATTGAATATGTGAAAGGGCCTCTGAGTTTGGGAAAAAGGAGAGGCCCTTGATGGCTCCATTCTAACAGGATTGTTTTAGGAACATACCCAAGCCTTCATACAATGATCCACAGAAAGGGAGATAAGGGATCCTCTTTCCTTAGGCCCCAAGAGAAATTGAAGGTAGGAGAAGGAGATACATTCACTAAGATGGAGAAGAAAGTATATGAAACCATGTTCATGATCTACTGAATACACCTAGGGAAGAAACCAAAGGCATAGAGAATACAATTGAGGAAATTCTAGTTTAGTCTATCTTAGGCCTTGGACATATCCATTTTTGTCATCATCCCTGGGGTCTTGTTTATTTGCAGGGAGTAGATAGATTGATGATTTAGGAGGATACCATCAAGAATTTTCCTACCTTTTCTAAACCTCCCTTTTTCTGGAGAGATGTCCCTATTCAGGATTGGATCTAAGCAGTTAACATCTACTTTAGATATAATCTTATAAATTATATTGCATAAAGAGACTAGAAAAAACTTATTTTCTTTGTTGGCTTCCTATTCTCTTGGAATCAATGTGAGGGAAGTTGAGTTAAGGGTTGGTAAAATATTCCCTAGGTTTTGGATTCCTCAACCACCTTCCAATATTCAATCCCTACGATCTCCCAGCAAGCATGGAAAAATCAGTGGTGAAACCATCTAGCCCTAGAGATTTCAAAACTGCCATTTCGTTGATTGTTTGTTCCGCCTCTACTAAGGTAGTGGGGTGCATAAGGATTATGTTTCGTTATGAGGAAACCAACGTCGATATGGATTGAATTATGAACTCTTTTTATATGTCCCAATCAACCATTGGTTCCTTTAGAATCTCATTGAAGTGGTTTACCATCTCTTCTTCGATGTCCTCCAGTTTTTCCAATTTATCCCCTACTTAATTGTTTAAAGTCGTTATTATGTTTCTGCTCCTGTGCATGAGGAGGGAGTTATGGAAGAATTTTGTATTCATGTCACCTTCTCTTAGCCATATTATCATGGAATTTTGTTTCCAAATTACTTGCTCTTGTCTATCTCTTTGCTTTATTTCTTGTTTTAGTCTCCTTTCCTTAAGTGCACTCTCCTTTGATCTTCCCACCTATATGATCTCTCTTTGCAATGTTTACATCTCCCTTTCTAGCCCTATTTTTTCTTCAAATATTTTTCCAAAGTCTCCCATATTCCATATTTTTAATCGGTTCTTTAGGTGTTTGAGTTTTTTCTAAAAATAATACATCTTGGTGTCGCCCAGCTCTGATTTCTCCAATCACCAAGATTGGATGTTTTGAAGAAAATATTGATGTTCTAGCTAAAACATCTTGAAGAAGAAAGGTTCTTGCCTAGTGGGGCATTGCTTTCCGAGGAGAGAAGGATAAATTAGTGCTCCAAACATGTGTAGGGTAGTAATTTTGTTGAAATTGTTCTTCTCCCTTATATCTTTCTTTTTGAAGTTAAGAAACGGCCCAGCCTAGTAACTATTTGGTGACTCCCCCACACCCTTTTATTACTCCATATATACATCCCACTATTATTTGGGATGTCAACCAGGCTAAGTTTATCTATGTTTTCCTTAAAAGTTACATTATTTGGTTCAAGTCTTCTGATACCCCCTTTTTTCTCCTAGAGGGATGTAATCAAATTGAAATCCCCTCCCATAATTCATACTTTGTCTTTAAGAAACACACTTTGAGCTAATGTATTGTCTAGGAAGGCCCTCCTCATTGTTGGGACAAGGGGGCCATATGAATTTCTGATATACCCCTACTCCTCATATAGTATAAGACTATATTTGGCTAGGATAAAACGTGGGTTAGAAGATATCATTTCTAAACAAATTACCTATGGGTCCTATAGCAGTTCCAATCTGGCCAAAGCTTTGCCTGCTTCCAATAACTCATGTTTTCATTTTCTCCATATTTTTTGAGCCACTCGTTCCATTGTATCCCTTTTGCTTTTTGTTTCTTGTAACACAAAAATGGTTAGTTTCTTCTGGGCTATATTTTTTCTTAGGATCTTTTGTTTGGAGGGCGCTTTCAAGCATCGTATATTCTAGGATATAATATTCATAGAAAATTCTTCGACTGGCTAGAGAAATACTTCTCGAATATACCCATTGTTTTCCTTGAATCCGCCATTAGGGCCCTCATTTCTTTCAACAGTTGTTTAGAGGATTTTCTTCCTCTTTTCATCTCCTATTTTCCTGTATTATTCAACACTTTCAAGGGGTTTGTTTCGATGCCCAATCCACTTATCATTGTGATATTCTGAAAAAAATTTCCTGCTTTCCATTTTTATTTATGTAAGATATTTTTGGAGTTGTTTGAGTTGTTTCCACCTAAGATTTTGAATATGTTGCACTATGTGCTCTACTATCAAGGTTGGAATGTCAATTTTTGAGTCTTCTAGCTCCATTTCTCCCATCAATTTTTCTTTCTATGAACCTTGAGTGAGGGTTCCTTCCAAATCTGTGCCACGGGTTTCTTCTTCTTCCTTTGTCCTTTGCATTTGATCATCCTCTGCATCTATTTTCTTCCTCTTTTGGAATTTAGGTTATTTTTCTTGAGTTTTTTCCTTCCCTTTTCCTTGGTCTGAGGGTCCTCCACCATTGTTTCCTTTTTAGTATTCCTTTGCTAAAGCTTGGTACCTATTTGGGTGATTTTTCCCTTCCCAGGTTGCTTTACTCTACTTTCTACCAGATTTTCATTTGTTGGGCACTTTCTTGAATCCTTCCTTTTCCTCCTTGGGTCCCCCTTTGTTTGGTTTATTTTCATTGTTCTTTATAAAATCTTTGAACAAGTGCCCATTCTCATGGAATTTCCTGCAACAAAAGGGGATATGATCATAATCTAATGTTTGATTCCATTCATTGTTCTCATACGAGATGGTGATTGAGTATGGTACAGCTATCACCATATTAATATACAAACATATCCTTGCATAGGGTGTATAGCCTCCCATATTTGTGATCTTTGATATCTTAACAAATGTTCCTTTAATACATTCCACATACCTTCCAATGTTTCTTTCTCCCAAAATTCTTGTGGAAGGGAGTACATCCTTATCCACATAGAGGAAGTTGTGAAGTCCTATTTATCTGGTGAAACTATTTATGTCCAGTATCAAAGGTGGAGACCAACTGAATTGAAAAAATAATGCCCATACTCAAATATTGTATCCATATCCTCTATGCAATTGAATATCAATGTGAAAAAACATTTCAAACCTAGTTTTAGGTCTATGTCTCCTTTTGGTTTCTAGTAGGATTTTTCCCATGTTATTAGGGTTCCCTCTGAGGACAAAATGCCCATAAATTTCCCTATCACAATGTGGTACCACGTGAACTATATATAATCACCAATGTGTGGGGACATTATTTCATACCTAGGTTTTATCTCCATTTTTTCCATGCACCCTTTATTGAGCCAGTGATTCACTAGGTTCTAGTCAAATTGGTTGTTTTCTTGTCAATCCAACTCCAAAACTATTTTTCAAGCCCCCCACCTCCTTTCTCATCGGGATTTTTCCTACATGACCCATGACTTCATGTTTGAAATTTTTCCCTAGCTCAGGGGTCGGGCCTCCTTCCTTCTCCATTGGTTCATGCCCACCTATCGCCGACATACCCTGAAACATTCTTTGTCATCCTTTATTACACTACAATCCACGCATTAAAACCATATCTACTAACCTACTGCAACTTCTCTTGGTTCTATCACCTCCATCAGTGTTCCCCAAATTTTATGCATGTTAATATTTAAGTAATGTGTTTTTTATTTAGGAGTAAATTACTAGATCAACAAAAACCAATTTCTTTTGGGTGGAATTTTTTCTCCAAATTTCATATGTATTTTGTAAAAAGATATAGTTCCACTTGATTAATGAAAAATTTGACCATGAACTCTTCCCTTTATGATTTTGGTCCATTTTAGGCTTCTAATTTCTAAAAATGACCCACCCTTTCCCACACACCCCCCAAAAAAAATGAAAAAATGGATGGTGAGATTGAATTTGCCCAATTATTAACTTAATATTTTTATTTAAAGCAGATTTTTTTCACACAAAATCATATTTGTATTTATCAAGAACTTTCAGAATATAAGTGATATGTAAGCCACATTAGATATTCCATTGGATTACTTGTCAAATTAATATTATCTTATTATTATTATTAGAGGTTTTCAATGTTTCTTGTGTTTCTTATTGATGTTCTTCAAGATGCTTTGAGATGTAAGGTTTCAAAGTTAATTATAAGAGCTTAAAATTGTATTATTATTATTATTAATTAATAAAATTACAATATTTAATTAAGACAATTTATTGATTATTAAACAGAATTGATTGAGATTTTTGTCATATTGGACAGAAGCTAGTATCTTTGGGGCCTACAGCCATGTCACCGCTGCAGGTCTGAACTTTTCCTTCACCATTATCCCATTTGTGGTTTATGGCTCAACGCACATAAGTTAGCAGGGATGTCTTCGAGGGTTTTCCAGTGCTTAACTCATCTCATGCCTTCTAGTAAATACACACTCTTCCCCATCCCCATTTATGTTCAGTCTCCATCAAAGGCTTTGTTTACTCCACAATATCCCCCTCTCTCAAAGCTTCGCATCTCCTCAATCCCCTCAGACAATCTATTACATGATGGAAACCATGTCATAGGAAGAGGAGTTATTATATTTCTCGAAGGATCCTCTGTCGGAATCAGAGATATGGACTTCCCCTTCGGCGATCTGCAGACATCATCATCTTGAATCCTCTCTGGATCTTGGTACATTTTCCACCCTTGACTCCACCCCCACTTCCCCATCCATCATCGAACTATCACATCGTCTAGATCCTCTAGATATACCCTCCTCCTCTCATGATGGTAGCACCCTCTCTACTCCACCCCCCTATAGGAACTCGTACTTCCACCTGTTGTCCCATGTACCATCTCCCCTAACCCTTCCCTGTTTCAATATTACCTTCCCCCTTTCCCTCCATTTGACAATGAAACCACGGCTTTGGAACCACTTTCCACTCTACTACTGGACTTCCTCTCTTCGCAAGTGCAAATGATTTTGTCTATAGGAGGTTCCATCAGTGGTTTCACATTTGAGCAGTTTATGTCAGGAAATACCTTGTCACCTACCTTATCTCTCGAGCCTCCAACTAGCGAGATGGATAGACCTCGAAAAGGAAAAAAATGCATTAAGAAAAGAGAAGGGCCCATAAACCTAACCCTTGGAGAAGGAATCAAGCTCAATGATATTGTCACCATGCAGCAAACCACCTTGGTGGTCAAATTTTCTAGTAAGCACCCATCATCTAACTCACTCAAATATTGGATAGTGACGACCTTTGGAAACCACCTCAAGTATGAGCCTACCAACCTTGTTCTCACAAAATGACGGTTATGTTAGGGACCTAACCCCTCACATAGGTAGAACAATGTACTCCGATGTAATAAAGGTCAATATTAATAAGGCCTTGCAATAAAGTAGAATAAGTTGAATGTAAGAAGAACTAATAGAAGCTTTCGCTTCTAGAAGGATCTTCCTCTAGATGGTTCTATTGATAGACATATTTAGTATAAATAGGATTCAAGGGTATGAGAACCCTAGCTTGGATATTATTGTAATAGAGCTCTGCTCGACTAGAGGTTGCCCCCTCGAAGAGGCCCATGAACATTTCTATCATAATCAAAGTGCTCTTCCTGGTGTTATTTTGATATCATTTCAATGTTATTGTGGTGTTTTTTTGGTTATATTGTTGTTTATCTACCATTTCTAGCATTTTATTTATGTTCTGCACACTTTTTATATCTAGAATATTACAAGTGGTATCAGAGCACTTTCCTCGACATAAATTGTGGGTTAATTTTTTTTTTCAGGGTAGAGATGTATTCTGGCGTATTTAAGCCATAGAGATCTGTCATTACACGCATAAACCTATGGTTGAGGGATTCATACACATAGGAAATACAAGTGGTACTTAAGCGCACATATGTTGGCCACCATTATTTGAGACCTATTCCATTGGATTTATCTCTTCGCCCTTATCACATTCATACATATCATTTTTCAGCAAAACATTTTACCCCACCCACTCTGTTTCGGTTCCCTCGTCATCATGGCCCATACCCGTAGTAAAGACTTGGAAGCTCACTTCAATACCTTGCAATCTGATTTCACAGAGACCCAACAAGAAGTGAAATAATTCAATGCCAATGTTGCCACCATAAATACCACCATGTTGTCCTCCATCACTGCCTCAATCGAGGAACTCAAACAAGACATGACCACCCAGCTTGAATCTGTCATTTCGATGATCTGCACCAAGCTACATATCCCTGCCGATAACCCTTTATCTGACCCCCTTCCACCTTCCAAAGCCTCATGAATCATGTCTTTTGCCATTTTCTCTATCATTTTGCCTTAGTTTTCTTTGATGATATCCTCATCTATAGAAAAACTTGGATAGACCATCTTGCTCATGTGGACCGCGTTCTCCGTCTACTCTCTCAGCACCAAATTTTCCTGAAACAATCTAAATGTTCTTTTGGCGCCTCAAAAGTCAATTACTTGGGTCATCTTGTTGGCAAGAACAACGTCAGGGTGGATCCTAAAAAGATTGAAGCTATGCAAGACTGGCCTCACCCAAAGACTCTCAAAATCTTGTGAGGATTTATGGGCTTAACAGGTTATTATCGCAAGTTTGTTAAGAATTATGGAAAGATTGTGGCACCTCCCACCACACTCCTTAAAAGAATTATTTCACTTGGACTCCAACAGTTGCTCAAAATTTTCAAACCTTGAAGATGGCCATGTGCACCACTCCAGTCCTAGCCCTTCCTGATTTCAAAAAGACCTTTTTCCTAGAATGTGTTGCTTCAGGGAAAGGTATTGGCATTGTCCTTATGCAATAGGGTCGGCCTTTGGCATTTACCAGCAAACAACTATCTAAACAAAATTTGGGTAAATCAATCTATGAAAAGGAAATGTTGGCTATTTTACATGTCTTTGATTTGTGGTGCCCTTATCTATTGGGGAAACACTTCCAAATTAAGACAGGTCATCAAAGCCTCAAGTATTTTCTAAAACAACACATTTCCTCCCCAGAGAAACAAAAATGGGTGACTAAGCTCTTTGGATATGATTATGAGATCATTTACAAGAAAGGCAAAGACAATGTGGTTGCGGATGCACTTTCCCGATATATGAAGATGAAGGCTCCCTTTTTTCTCTCTCCTTCATTGTACCAGATTGGCTCCAAGTCGTTCGCCAGGAATGGCTACATGATCCCAAAAGTTTGCATATGATACAACAATCGTAGTCCAATTCTCCAGTTTCCCCAGGGTACTCTTAGCTCCATGATGAGCTTCGATACAAAGGTCATTTTTATTTAAGTAAACAGTCAAAACTTAAATCCATGGTGCTTTTTGAGCTTCATGCTACACCCACAGCTTGGCACTTCGAGTTTACCAAAACCTATGACAGGGTCAAAATTTCTTTTTTCTAGGATGGTATGAAACAAGACATTCATAATTTTGTGGCCGAATGTGATGTGTGTCAATGCAACAAGGGCGAAACAATCAAATATCCTGGCACACTACAACCGCTTCCGATTTCACCTGCTATTTGGAGGGATATCTCTATGGATTTTATTATAGGATTACCTAAATCGGGCAATAAATTAGTCATCATGGTGGTAGTTGATCGCCTTTCCAAGTATGCTCATTTATGTGCTCTTCAACGCCCATTTACAACATCCACAATGGATCAAACTTTCATGGATCAGCTCTTCAAGGTTCATGCATCCTGCATTCTATTGTTTTTTATCGCGACCCAACTTTCACCAGCAATTTTTGGCAAGAACTATTCAAGCTACAAGGCACCCAATTGCATCTCATCACAACTTATCATCCCCAGACGGATGGTCAAACTGAAGTTGTCAACAAGTGTTTGGAAACATATTTGAGGTGTTTTGCATCAGAAAAGAAAAATCAGTGGGCTCAATGGTTACCCCTAGCTGAATGGTGGTACAACACTTCATACCATACAGCTACCCGCATGACTCCTTTTGAAGTGGTATATGGACAAAATCCATCGTCAGTTCTCTCATATTTACCAGGTGTCTTGAAGGTCTAGGCAGTTGACCAAATGCTTATAGCTCGAGAGGCTATTCTCCATACCCTCAAAGAGAATTTGGTCATGGCCCAGAATCGCATGAAGCAACAAGTAGATCAAGGTCACTATGTACGTCATTTTGTAGAAGGGGATCAAGTGTTTCTTCGACTGCAACCTTACAAGCAAACTTCCCTTAAGGCCAACCATTGTCAAAAGTTAGCGCCGAAATTTTATGGTCCTTATACAATTCTCAAGCGTGTGGGATAGGTGGCCTATCAGTTATCTTTTCTCAGTCATTCTAAGCTACATCATGTTTTTCATGTTTCATGTTTAAAGAAGGCGATTGGAACTAAGTGCCAAACTCAAACCAACCTTCCCGAGTTGGACGAAGAAGGCTCCATTTGGCTACAGCCACAAGCAGTTTTGGACCAGCATGAGTGTCGCTTGCATCAGCAAACCATCAAGGAAGTGTTAGTCCAGTGGAAAGATACAACTCTAGCAGATGCCACTTGGGAACCAGCTACCATTCTGCAGCAATTTCCACATCTCAAGCCTTGAGGACAAGGTTTTTTTTAAGGGGGAGGACATGTTAGGAACCTAACCCCTCACATAGGTAGAACAATGTATTCTGATGTAACAAAGGTCAATATTAATAAGGCCTTGCAATAAAGTAGAATAAGTCGAATCTAAGAAGACCTAATATAATCTTCTACTTCTAGAGGGATATTCCTCTAGATGGTTCTATTGATAGACATATTTAGTATAAATAGGAGTCGAGAGTATGAGAACCCTATCTTGGATATTATTGTAATAGAGCTCTACTTGACTGGAGGTTGCCCCCTCGAAGAGGCCCATTAACATTTCTCTCGAATCAAAGTGCTCTTCCTGGTGTTATTTTGATATCATTTCAGTGTTATTGTGGTGTTGTTTTGGTTATATTGTTGTTTATCTGCCATTTCTAGCATTTTATTTTTGTTCTGCACACTTTTATACCTAGAATATTACAGGTTAGCTTGGATTTTCAGGTCGAAAGGAGATGCAAACAACATACTTTCAGGGAGATGTTGCTATGGGACCCAGGTTCTCTTCTTGAAACGGCAATCGCCAAACTTCAACGCCTCATTTGATTGATTGGAAATTACTCCAATATGGGTTAGGCTCCTAGGATTATCGTTGACTTTATAGAACGAAGAGGTATTTCAAAAATTGGGTATGCCCTTGGCTTCTACTACAAATAAGATCTCTCTTTCAAGCAAATAGGATACATGGCCATGGATAGAATCTCGGTATGTCTCAAGTTTTCGAGAGGAAGAAAGTCTTATCTCTCACAGGCTCAAAAACAAGCACAATCAGAAGTTCAATCTAGGAAACAAAAATCCCTCTTTGGGGCTCTTAGTGCATCGAGCACCACCCAAGAGTCCCAATAATATTTCTTCACACAATTGCAGGGCTAACCAACCAATCCAAAATATTGGCATTGCATAGACTAGTCAGTTTACACAATCCTAGTCTCCTTTTGCTACAGGAAACAATGATGGAAGGAGACACAGTTGTAAAAACTCTCTCTCTCCTTCCCAGCCTGGAATGTTTTGGCTCTTGATGAAAATGAAAAATCAAGGGGTTTAATCACCCAATGGAAGAAGGATTCTCTACAACTCACAAATTTGTGGGCCATGCTGGTAGTCTTGGGCACAAATTTATTCTCTCCAAAACACAATCTCGCCTCCTTTTCATAAATACATAGGACCTTACTCTGACAGGAAGGCCTTCTGGAAAAAAATATTTAAATCCCCTCACCTCTCCCTCAGGAACATTATCCTAGGAAGTGACCTAAATTTCACTCTAGGCTCCTGTGAGATCTGGGGCACTTCTACATAGCCTGATCCTCTAGCTGATTACTTCATCAAGTGCCTAGATGACTCAAATATGCTCGAAATACAACAACAAATATGATCCCACTTGGCACAACATGAGAACTATAGAATCCCACATAGCCAAGATCCTTGAAAGATTCCTCATCTTCAAACGTTTTGTGTAGGAAAACTTTTGATTCCACTAATGGGTCTCTTCCGGTGGAGTTTTTAATCACTCTCCCATCCTTTCCAAAATGGATCCTAATCTAAAGAAGCCTCCTAGCCCCTTTAAATTTAATTATACATGGATAGAAGATCAGAGTTATTTATACCTTATCAAGGATTCCTGGGTACCCTACAATGTCGCTCTGCTAGATTCCCCTCCCCTACAATTTCTGGAAAATCTAAAGAAGTTTAAGAAGGCTACTATAGCATGGAAGGAGCAGAAACAAAATGAAAAGCAAGCCCTTCTATACATTGAATAGCAACTTAATTCTTGGATGGAACAAGAAGTGGGATCCATATTCAATGAGGAGCAAAAATCCAAGATTCTCCTTTTAGAACAACAGAAAAATGATATCCTCTTATCCATAGAAAAGGAATGGCACCTCAAGAGCAGATCCCTCTAGATCCAAGTTGGAGATGAAAGAAAAAAGTTTTTCCTACCACTTTTCAAATGGTAGGAAATCTAAAAATGCAATTTGATTAATCTAGAGAGGGGATGGATTGGTGGCCACAAAATTTTAGGATCTGAAAGCTGAAGGCATCTCCCATTTCCATAATCTCTTCAAGGCAGACATAGGTCAACTATTGAGTCCATTTTAAGGGTATCCAACCTTTTTCCTAGCTTTGTGGATCAAGAACAGAATGATCAACCAATGGCAGAAGTATCTAAAGATGAGCTTCAGAAGATTCTACACAGCTTTCAAAAGGACAAAAGTCCTGGCCCAGATGGTTTCCCAGTTGAATTCTATACTAGAAATTTTGACATCCTAGAGCATGATATTCTCAAAAGTATAGAACATTCATGGTCCACAGGTCATATTTTAGAGCCCTTTAATTCTAATTTCATAACACTCATTCTAAAATCAGACAATCCACAAGATTTTGATCAGTTCTACCCTATTTCCCTTTGCAATAGTATCTATAAAATCATCGCAAAGATCATAGTTGTCTAATCGAAAAACATCCTCTCAGACAAGATAATTTGGAGAACAATTTGGTTTTATTCAAGGTAGAAAAATCCACCAAGATATAGGGTTGGATCAAGAAGGCCTTCATTCAATCCACAGTGGTAAACAAAGGGAAAGTATATATAAAGTAGACCTGGAAAAATCCTTTGATCGTGTCAGTTGGCTCTACATCAAACTTCTCTTCATACATCTAGGATTATCACATTCCTTTGTCATATGGATTCTCAATTGTATATACACCACATCCTTTTCCATTCTTATAAATGGCTTTGTGACCCCCTTCTTCAAGGTAGAAAGAGGACTCATACAAGCATGCCCCCTCTCTCTCCTACTCTTTCTTCTAGTGGTTGAAAGTTTAAGTAGACTCATCACAAATCCAGTCTCGCATGTTCTCTTTAAACGCATATAGATCTCCTCATCATGTTATCTCACACATCTCCTCTTTGTGGATAACATCCTCATTTTTTGCGAAGGAAATCAATTATTCTTTGAAATCTTAAAAAGCATTGTACATTACTTTTGTCTCTCAATCGGGATGCAAATCAACCTAGAAAAATCATCTCTTATGGCCTGGGGACTAAGTGATCAGGAAAAAATTTCTACTTCAATTGTTTTTGAAATACAGATTAAAAACCCATATGGTGGCCTCAAGTACCTGGGTTTCATCATCAAGGCCATTGAGTACAAAAAGACAGATTGGTCTTGGCTTCTTGCCAAAGTGGAAAAAAGAATACATTCTTGTTGTAACAGATGGCTATGTGTAACATACAAAATATATAAATATTAAGTGATAATAATCATAAATAATAATAATAATAATAATAATAATAAATAGTTATTAATTGTATAAGGGACGCATCCTTTCACGAATGGTCACCATATGTGCCTTTAGGTTCTCTATATATTTGGCACTCTCATTGTACATCTATTCATCATATATTATCTATTTTATCTCATTATATACATTCTTATTCAATTTATTTTCTTGTCCAGTATGGATTACAGTTATTTATTCCATTTATGATGGATGTCCATCGTAAGAATCAGATTGGTTCTTTACATTGGTATCAGAGCTTTGTTGTTGATCCTAGCCATTGGTCATACAGGCTTGTAGCCTCATACAAGAAAAAAAAAACAGAGTTTCTCTAATTTATTTTGACCACATGAGGGAATTTTTCCATTAAAAAAAATCATCATAAAAAATTACCATTGAAGAAATAATATTTCAGTTGCAAGAAATTACAAGTTATTACGAGATATCAAGAAGAAGGAAAAAAAAAGGAGAAGAAAAAAGAAAGAATAAAAAAAATAAAAGATAGTTTAAAATAAAAAGTTCCAAAGAAGAAGGAAGAGTAAATTCTGATTTTATTGTTGATGCTTTACAAGCCCATGGTTTTGGTAAACCATTGGCCCATGGTATTGATTGTTTGTTTGGGAATTTGGCTGGCTTGCAACCATGCCATATTTGAAGACAAAAATGGTTCTATCTCCCTCACTGCTATCTCTAGTCTAAAAACATTTTCTGCTTTCCCCAAAGAAAGCACAATCTCCACTCAGTCAAGAGCTTTACGGGCTCCATAAATAAATAAAGACATCCCTTAGGCCTATTTCGACAGGGCTACAGAAGGCACTCCCTCCATGGGAGGTTCTAGAAAAATCCTCTATCTTTCAAAAAACCACTCCTTTTCCTTCTCTGGGGGTCTAGGAGAAACCACAAATAACTACAATGAACCTATGGCACTCTACCTATTGCTTCTCTTGGCCCTTGAAAAAAATATAAGGTAGTTAAACATATACAGTAATACTATGTTTACAATTCAATTCATGAAAGGCACACACATAATGATATCTTACATGCTTCTTCCACTTCTTGAGGAAATAAAAATATGTTTTGTAGATTTTACTCATGTCTCTTTTACACATGTATACAGAAATCATAACCAGAAAGCATACTAGCTCTCCAAAGTTGGTCTAGACATGGATAAAAGACATTAAAAGGTCAAAGAAGAAGGCTTGGATAGCACCAATGAATATCTTCAATCTCTTATTAAACATGCACAGATCTTTTTTTTACAACTATGGACAGTTCGAACAGCCAAATATTCTGATATATTTTGATGAAAATATATATGAAATATTATGGACAGCTTAGAGAATAGGACTTTTCTCACCTTTTGGAAGACTTTAGATCCTTCAATAGTAGCATACTACTTCCCATACTCAAATGATGGAATTCCTATAACATATACTGATGTAATTTTGTTTATAATAAATAAAATTACTTGTTTTTTTTCTTTGGAAAAAAAATGATTAATATTAAATTAGAATATCCTTAAAATAATTTATTAATACACAATATTGTTTTTTAATTAATAATCATTTTAAAAAATATCCTCTAAAAAAGCATTGTATATTTTATTCCAGAAAGAAGAAAAGAAATGCATTATGTATATGGGAGGGGAATTGCATAAGGGATCAATGGAATGGTCCTATATAGAGTTTAGAAGAACCTAATCTCTTTACAAAACTAAAAAATGAGGATGAATGTCCTCGATAAAAACTCATACATATAGACAAAACATTACATCATAAAAGTTGTAAAAGAAAAATTGTCCAGAAATTCAAATAATGAATTTAGGAATGGTTCAATCTCTTAGTAAAATAATAGATATAGTGAAAATAAAATAAAGATATG
>JASDQU010104008.1:46998-64905 GCA_032191745.1 Picea mariana | reverse complement strand
CTAATGCAACATCTAAACTCAACTCAACTAGTCAAACTGAAGTGTCAACTGAAAGAGAATATTCTCCAGGTGGATATTCTCCCCTAAAATATAGGATACTGGATAATGACAAATAATGACTAATAATGACTAATAAACAAGGAAAAACCTTAGGAAAAAGAAATCCTAGGTGTGTGTGAAGTAACTCCAACAATGAGGGTGGGGGTGGGGCAATATTAGAGTAAATGTTATTACATTTTCTAATATTTCCCCACTCCCCACCCTCATATATATTTACATTTACTCTAATATTTCCCCACCCCCCACCCTCACCACATATGGGAACTCGTTTCCCACTGAAGCCCTTCCTTTGAAATACAGTGATTTTGAGAGTTGTGGTTCTCTATATACATGACGAAAAGAGATAGTTTTAAGATGAAGGACGGTTTTTTAATTCAACAAGATAGTGGATGGAACTAACTTTTCCATTTTTGAAGATCCATTTAACCAATTAAGTACTACTTGAGAGTCCTCAAAATTGGATATTTAACACTCCTCTAGCTTCAACAATTTTTAGAAGAATTTTTAAAGCCATAAAATCAACAAATTTATTTGTTCCCCTACCCGAGGCATCCTTGGAATTGTTGTGAAGTGAACCATTTAGAAAAAGAGTTCCATAAGCCCCACATATGTCTTGGGTTCCTTGGTTGGCCCCATTAAACACCTCTTTTGTTGATGAGTTCCTCGAGGAGAATCCTTTGGAGGGATACTTCGAGATCATATTTAAAACCAAAGAAAAATGACTTATCTTGAAAAGCACATTGGAAAGCAAGAATAGATATATCCCCATAGATGGAAGCATTCATATAGAACCATATTCCCTATGATACAATAATGGGAAGTTATTTATATTGTCTTAGAACTAGATTTTTTTCCATTTGGTAAAACAGTCAGCAATGAAATCCCCTTGCAAGAAATCCTTCAACTTTGTTAAGAGATCCATTTCTTCCCATACAACACTAGAGAAAGAGCATATTATAAGTAGATGACACGTATTCTTTGAGGATTCATGACAAAATTCTATCTGGACCATCTATGTACATTCCCTTTAATGCTTCTTGGGTAAGGGATTTATCTTTAATAGCCAATCACATAAAGATTTGAGTTTTAGTAGAAGATATTATCTTTCAAAGTGGTTTACACAACCATAATGAGTACTTAGGACTATCAAGAGAAAATATAGCCTTGTAGAGTAGCCTTGGATTATAGAATCCCAAATAAATATTCTTGGACCAAACTATCTCATCTTTTACATCTTTGATATGAGGACGACTCTTCTTTAACAATTCTATATAGCATTCCCACTACTACTTTTATGCACCCTCTAAACCCAATTGCTCATCCACATTCCATGTTTGTTTCCATATAGAGGTTCAATTCTCATTGAAATAATATTGACCCTAATTGAAGACACCTACCCTATGGAGAGAGATAATCAAGTGGTTTGATCATTTGAAGAGCTCTCTCCATCATAGAAAATGGTTTAAACCTGCCCTGACGCTTTCCCCATTTCCTACTTTCCAAACTAGCCAACTCCTTATTAGGTGGAAAGCTAGAATTATAGATTTCCATATAAAGGGAACATTATGAATTCTCCTTGATGGGATTTGTATATAGTTCTCAATTTTTAAGGGAGAAATGCATTTTTTCACTATGATCTATTGTCATAGGACATCCCTAAATATGAGCCTACACAACCTTTTTCTTCACGGACTTTCCTGAAGTGGTCAATATTTTTTAGGTACCTAAGCATCTCATGTCTTTGGGCTTAGCAATATCTTGTCATTTTAGTAAAAATTTTCCTTCTCTTCTATATTCCCATTGTAACATCCCCACTATAATCTCCAGTTTAATTAATGCTTATGTAGATATAATGTGTGGCTACTGCCAAAGTGATGTAATATGCGAATTGTATTTCAATGTTTTAATAATAAAATGCGATGTCAGCTGCTAAGGGGACATAGACAAGAGATGGGGGTTGAATTAATCCACAAGAGGGGGGAATGTCTAGGATAATGGCCAAGAGGGGTCCAAGGGGGAAATGCCCATGTATATTAATTTAACCCATTTACCTAAATTTACTATTTGTATATGAACCTTCCTATTCCTGATTGAGTGTTCCCAAACCCAATCATTGAATACATGTAAGAGGGTGGGTGTGAGTGGTCACATTCCAAAGTTATTGGGCACATGGTAGTTGAGTACAATCAGCTTGGGGAAGAGTGTGATTCAAGAAAGGCAAGCCAAAGAGAGTAAATCGGTATGGGTTACGGACAACATTTTTAGAACAGGTAAGTTTGTGCATGGGAGGCAAAGAGAGAGCAAGAAACAGAGCTTGAAGTTGATGCATCCATGGAGGGCGAGTTCTAGAAAAAGTTGGAGCGTAATTGGAGCGAATTGGAGCTAGAAAACTGAAGAGCCACGTTGTCAGGCCTAAAGAGTGAATTCTTGTGTGAGTTGCACTAAAACAGCGAGTGTTTGTTGTTGGTTTGTTGATAGTTTTCTTGACAATAGTTTCCCTTGAGTTCTCAGCTGAGAGATTCCTAACTACCTGTGCTAGAGAGACCCTGATAAAAGAATGGCACATTCCTTGGGTTAATACTGATAAATGGATGGCACATCCCTTGGGTTATCCATGATAAAGGAATGGTGCATTCCTTGGGTTGGATAGGGAAAGAGGAAGAGAGTTGATGGAAAATCGGGATAGTTGTAGGAGAATATCAGTTGGGTTGAGAGTTTTAAGAGTTGTGAGTGGACTATGAGAGACCACCCTATTTTGTGGATTTCTAGCCTCAGCTCGAGGGTGACTAGCTGTTAATATTTGGAATAGTCATTCTATGGTTGGGTGGAATGTCCTTCACAAGAAACTTGTTGCACAATTCTTGTTTAAAGATAAGTGTTTTATCTTGTTGTTGAGTTATTTACATGTGTTATTGTTGTGCATGAACTCTGTGTAAATGATAATGATTTATATGTTGTTGTAATGAGTTGTTTAGTTGCATTTCATGTTGATTTTTGGCATGTTGTAGATGAATCTATTTTATGGTTATGGGCAGTAGCTAAATATATTTTAATTTTGTAGTTGTAATCTACAGGAAATCGTCTAACAACAAAAGAACTAATTTAGTTAGCAGAAATTTCATTTTTATGTTTATTCTGCACTATAATGTCCCTTGGTTGGGTTGGGAGACGTTACATTATGGTATCAAAGCTTTTGGTTCAAACATTGGGTTTGTATGGGCCAAGATGGTTGTGAATTCGTGAAACTCATCGTTACATATTTTGTCTATGATGGGTTTGGGAAAATACAAATATTTTTAGAGAGAAATCCTCAATTCCGTGAGTGAAATCTGATTTTTAATGACTTCGGACAGTTTGACAAGGTTAATGGAGTAGAGAGGTGAAGTTGCAGATTGAAATTTGACTTGGACTGATCGAAATTCGAATTTTAATGGAAGCCTGTAAAGTTATAGGTAGTCTGGTGGATCAACGGTCAAGATCTCTTTCTCCCTCGAGATCGACGGTTGGGATTCATCATGATAAATTTAAAAATGTATAAGGGTTCGGTCATTTAAAAGGTTGATGAGATCAATGGCCAGGATTAAATCGGGGGTTCGTGAAACATAAGGGATCGACAGTCCAAATCAATCAGATAAAAGTCAAAAAATTTCTAAGTGTTAAATTCCACCATGAGAAATCGTCAGCAGTCGATGGACGAATCAACCAAAATAACAAAGTGTTTGGGTCAGCCTTAAGACATATCTAACCACCGATGGCCGACGGTCGAGGGTCGACCGAATCCGACGAATTATCTTCAATTGCCAATGAACATCATCGATGGTCGATGGGTCAATGGTCAATGGTCGGCCAATTGTGGTGAAATATTCGAGGCGGGCAAGAGAAGTCATCGATGACCGACGCGTCGATGGTTGGGCATCGATCGATTCGGCAAAGTGTTTGGTTGTTCAAGAGAATTGGTCAATGGTCGATGGGGGAAAGAGGATGATGATGTCAACTTCCATGTGTCATGCCACGTAACCCAAGTTGACACCTCAGGATGATGTGTCATGCCACATCAGCATCCACGTGTCATGACATCAGCTAACAGAAGTGGTCGATGGTCGATGGTTAAATAGATCGATTTGGGAAAGTGTATTCGACAACCATCGGGTATTGTTGATTGTTTATGAGTCGATGGTCGAGTGTCAGCCAAATTTGTTGATATTTCCATTAGCCAATGAAGGTCGCTGACGGTTGACGACTAGGTTGGCCAGTTTGAAGTTGTGTGCAAGTCGGTCGTCGGGGAGTTGGGTTGATGGTCGATGGTCGGGTTGGCAGTTTGGGGAAGTATTGTGTGCGCCAAAGGAGAACGTTGGTCACAGATGGCTGATAGAGAGTAGATCAATGGTCCATATTGTTTTCAACCTAAGATTGATGGCGCAGATTTCACATATGAAAAATTGTTCCACATTTTCAAAAACAAAAACCAAGTCTGGGGCCATTTTCTTATTTTGGCCATAACTAGAGAACATTACAACAGATTGGTATGAAACTTATGGGTTTTTTTCATGGAGAGGAGGTCTAAAAAAGTGCCAGAGAGGGCCCATGTCCAATTCTACTTGGATTTGGCAGAAATTGAAAAATAGTGGTTTCTAAAGATCTGGGTCTAGTTCATTGACAAAAGTCCAAATTAAATCAAAACTCTTGGGGAGATTCCAAAAAGTAGGCATACAAATAACCAATGAAGGAACTGAATAAATCCTATGGGGATTGGAATGGGGACACTGAAATAGGCCAAAATCCACTATTATGGGCCACTTTTTGGGGATTCTTGAGATTTTCAAAGAAGGAAAAGTGAACCTAGATCACAAAACTAGAAAGTTTTATTGAGTAGACTTTTTATATACTCATAAAAAAAAAACAAATTTGGTTTATTGAAACGTTTCCAGAAGTGCAAAGATTGAGAGATAGTCAGTTCTACTAAAAATTGTAAGTCTGGAAAAAGGGAGTGAAAAGGGACAAAGTTGCAAATTCCATATTGTTGTAGTTTTTTATGGGAACTTCAAATTGAAATTTTGAGAGTTGTTATGAATTCCCTGTTGTTAATTTTATCTACCTCTCATTCAAAAGTTTCTCCAGTTCCTGACATATTTTCTTTTGCAGCTGACAGAAGTTTGCATTTCAATAAAATTGCGCCAGTAGAGAAAATGCATAGAAAGGGGTGAAAATGGTTTTTTTCAAGAAGCCATAACTTACATCTCATAGATCGGATTGGGGCATGAGTACAACGATTGGAAATATATTTCAAATAGGGATGCATCTAGGGAATCATAGTGTGAACTGATGTAATGTGTCCTTCATAAATTGATGAGGAAACAACGTGTATGCTAATTAATGAAATGTTTTATAATATGCATGCTCTAACAGTAATTGTTACATGCACATTTGTTGTAGAATTAGAGGTACAGAAAGAAACTTTAGTTCTTATGTGAGTTTTGTATTTATGGAATATGGTCAAGGATATTATAGCCATGAGGAAGAGATCAAAGGTCAGCATGTCGGCATCGGGAATGTTGAGATAGAGTCAAATAGAAGAAGAGATAGGCAAGAGCCTATCACTATGAGAAGCTTGCATAGGGAAGTGTAGATCTAGAGAGTTGATAATGAAAATATTATGAAGGCTCGGGAAGAGATACTTAAAATCTTAAATATGTTGCATAAGCCAGTCAACAAGGATTGTGGCACCAAGTAAGCAGCCAGTGCTAGATAAGTATCACCATCTAGATCCCATAGCAAAAGAGATGATCATGGAAATGATAGGAAGTCAAGAAGCATGAGCAAGTGCCATCATTCTCCAAGGTAGTACACTAGAATAACTCATGCAAGTTCAGGACTAGGAAGCAGCCCAATTATGTCTCTTATTCGGAGGCAAAGAAGAAGGCATGAGGCAAACATCTTGCAAGGTGAACTCAGGAAAATCAAGCCACCTACTTTCAATGGAGAACACAGGAAAGGAGAAGAGGCAGAGGCCCGGTTGTTGAAAATGAAGAAATATTTCCAGTTGCATGATTACCCATCCTGAGTAGAAGCTATAATTTCCACCTACCACTTGCAAGGAAACGCAGCCATGTGGTGGGATCAGCTTAAGCAAGCCAAGAATCTTGATGAGAAGAGGATTTCATGGAGGTAGTTCAAAGGATATTTCCAAGAGAAATATTTGTCCAAGCATTACTATGAGAGAAAGATGAAAGAGTTCTTTGAACTCAAGTTGGGAACCATGACAATGAAGGAATATGAGAAGTGGTTCTTTGAATTGTTGAAGTATATTGACTTCATCAAAGATGAGAAAGTCAAAATCCAAATGTTTCTAAGTGAGTTACCCTCCTTCTATAGTGACAATATTCAATATGATAATCCCAAGAATTTGGAGGAAACCATAAGGAGAGCAAGACACATTTATGAGAAAAGCAAAGGAAGGTTAGTTTTCCAAAAGGCTTGGAATGAAAAGATGAAAGGGGAAAAGGATCAAATGCAGAAAGCTTTTAAGCCACCTTTTTTCAAGAATAACTCTCAAGCAAATCAGCAAGGCTAGGCAACCAAAAATGAGAAAAATAATGCATATTCATTTGGGAAAAGGCCAAGGAAACAACTTGTTCAATGTTGGGGATGTGAGGGAAATCACTTATATAGGGACTGCCCTCACAAAGGAGAAAGAATGAGGACTGTCCAAAACATTCAGGAGGTTAAAACAGTGAAAGGCATGGGAGGAATCATGCCAAGGATTTATGCAATCTTGGACAACAAGAAGGTAGAGTATCAATCCCCCGTGATCGAAGTGGAAAGTAAGATTGACAACCATCCCATAGCAATTTTGATTGATTATGGAGCTAGACATAGTTACATAAATGCTAACATTGTTGAAAGATTTCATTTGCAAAGAAGTAAGCATAAGAAATCTTGGTTAGTTCAGTTAGCCATGGGGTCTAAGAGGAAAATCAATGAGTTCGTTAAAGATTGTCCGATAGACATGAATGGACTTATCACAAAGGTAGATGTAAACATCATATCGTTGGGTTCATATGATTGTCTAATTGGCATGGATTGGTTGGAAAAACATCATGTTTTCCTAGACTGTTACAATAAGACAATCATATGTCTTAATGAGGAAGGGAAGCAAGGAAAGGTTCAAGGCATAGTTGTAGTTGTTAGAGAGATTTCAGCTATGAAGTTGAAGAAGATATTTAGGAAGGGGTGTCAAATGTTTGCATCCCATATGGAGGAGGCAGTCAAATATAAAGTGGCAAGCATCGAAGACCATCCAACCTTGAGGGATTTCGAAGATGTTTTTAGATAAATTCTCATATTTCCACCAAAGAGAGACATTGATTTCTATATTGATTTGGTGTCAGGAGCCACCCCAATGTCTAAGACACCATACAAAATGGCCACACCAAGACTAAAAGAGTTGCAGATGCATCTTGAAGAACTTTTGAAGGGGTATGTACACCCAAGTGTGTCGCCTTGGGGAGCCCTGGTTCTTTTTGTGAAGAAGAAGGATGGAACCTTAAGGTTGTGTATTGATTTCAGGTGGCTTAATAAGGTTACCATAAAGAATAAGTATCCTTTGCCCAAAATTGATGATTTGTTTGATCAATTGAAAGGTGCAAGAATATTTTCCAAGATTGACTTGAGATCAGGTTATCATCAAGTAAGGATAAAGGAAGAAGACATCAACAAGAAAACATTTAGAACAAGATATGGGCATTGTGAATTCACGGTAGTGCCATTTGGACTATCAAATGCCCCGACAGTCTTTATGTGTTTAATGAATGGAGTGTTCCAGGAGTACCTCGACAAGTTTATAATTGTGTTCCTGGATGATATCCTTGTCTACTCTAAATCAGAAGAGGAATGTGAGCATCATTTAAGAATGGTGTTGCAAGTTTTAAGAGAGCAGAGATTGTATGCTAAACTAAGAAAGTGCATCTTTTATCAAAAGAATATTCACTACTTGGGGCATATAATATCAACAACAAGGACAGAAGTTGAACCTAAGAAGATAGAATCCATTAGAGGATGGCCAATGCCAAAGAATGTGAAAGAGGTCAGATCATTCATGGGTCTTGCTAGTTATTACCAAAGATTCATAAAATATTTTTCAAGGATTGCAAGTCCAATCACTTCCTTGCAAAAGAAGGGAATGAAATTTGAATGGACTTCCAAGTGTGAAGAGAGTTTTCAATAGTTGAAGGGAATATTGACAAGTGCACCAATATTCAATATTGCAGATCCAAACGAAGATTTTGTTGTGTGCATCGATGCATGCAAGGAAGCACTCAATGGAGTTCTCAGTCAAAGGGACCATGTGGTATGCTTTGAGTCAAGAAAATTAAAAGAGCATGAGAGGAATTATGCTACACATGAATTGGAGTTAGCAGCGATTGTACATGCATTGAAAATGTGGAGGCGTTACCTTATGGGTAAGAAATTCGAGCTAAGGACACACCATTGTGGTTTGAAGAATTTGTTTGGACAGCCAACATTAAATGCCAAACAAACTAGATGGTTGGAATTTCTGAGTGAATATGACTTCGAAATTAAGCATATAAAAGGGTAAGGAAAATCAAGTGGTTGATGCACTCAACAAGAGAGCTCATGAAGTGCATATTGCAGCCATTAGCATGTATAGGATAGATCTGAAAAACAAAAATGTTGCAGCAGCAAATTCATATCAAAATTATTTAAAAATAAAAGAGACATTACAGCAAGGTAATTTTCAGCAGAAATTTAATTCTTATTAGTTAAAATAAGATGGAGTTATCATGTACAAAGGCAAAGTATATGTGCCAAATTCTAGTGAGATGAAAAATGTAGTTCTAAGGGAAATGCATAATGTGCCATATGTTGGGCACCTGGGATATCATAAAACAATTACAACAGTAAAAAGCCAATATTTTTCACCATGAATAAAGAAAGAAGTGGCTAATTACATAGCCAGATGTATAGAATGTCAAAAAGTAAAGACAGAACATAGACACCCAGCAAGTTTGCTATAGCCATTTTCCATTCTAGAATGGAAGTGGGAAGTTGTCACGGTTTATTTTATTACTAAGATTCCTAGAACAGTGAAGTAGAATGATTTCATCATGGTGGTGGTGGACAAATTGACTAAAGCAACGAATTTTATCCCGATAAACACTACAAGAAAGGGGAAAAAATATTGCAGATATCTACATGAAGGAAGTTGATAGGCTACATGGGGCACCCAAAGCAATAGTTTCAGACAAAGATCCAAAGTTTACTTCCAATTTTTGGAAGGGTTTGTTGAAGGGATTTGGAACAAATTTAAATCTTAGTATAGCATATCATCCAGAGATAGATGGGAAAATAAAAAGGACTAATAGGATAATTGAGGACATGCTTAGAATGTATGTGATGGATCAACCATCAAATTGGGAAGATTATATTCATTTAGTTGAATTTTCCTACAATAATGGGTATCAGGCCTCATTGAAAACGAGTTTGTTTGAAGCATTGTATGGCAGAAAATGTAACACTCCAGTGATTTGGGATAATCTAGCAGTCAAAGCAGTTGTTGGGCCATAATTGTTAAAAGAAATGGAAGCTCAAATGGAAAAAATAAAGCAGAATTTAAAAGTTTCCCAGGATAGGCAGAAAAGTTATGCAGACAGGAACATAGTTTTCAAAGATTTTAAAGTGGGAGAACATGTTGTTTTTAAAGTGAAGGCAAAGAGAAGCTCTCTAAGATTAGAAAGTTGCTTGAAGTTGGAAGCAAGATATTGTGGGCCTTTTGAAATATTAGAAAAGATAGGGCCAATTGCATACATGTTAGCTTTGTCTGCATCCATGAGAGTGCATAGTGTATTTCATGTGTCTTTGTTAAAGAAATATGTGCTTGATCCTAACCACATAATTGATTGGAATGTGATCCAGGTGGAGCATGAAGGGGATTTCCGGGTGGAACCAATATGCATCATGGACCATAAATTCAAAGTGCTCAGGAACAAATCCATAAGGATGGTAAAGGTTCAATGGACCTACTACTATCTTGAATATGCGACATGGGAACATGAAGAAAACATGCGGGCAGAATACCCGCAAATTTTTTAGAGTTTTGAAGAAAACATAATGCAAGACTCCATTTTGAGCAGCTAAAATTTTGGAACCACATCTCCAAGTCCTAGCCAACTACATTGGGTACCTTGATAAAAGAATGGATCATTCCTTTGGTTATCCTTGATAAATGGATGGTACATCCCTTGGGTTATCCCTGATAAATGAATGGTGCATTCCTTGGATTGGCGAGTTGAGAGGAACATGAGATTTTGGTTGGAACTGTTGTTGGAGTTATTAAATTGCAGAATTTTATTTCTAAGTATTGGTATGTAAATTTGCATGTGTGTGTGTGTGTGTGTGTGTGTGTGTGTCGACATGGAGTGCAATGAGGACGATGCTCAATTGTAGGGGAGGGTGAATGTAACATTCCCACTCTAATCCTCAGTTTAATTAATGATTATGTAGATATAATGTGTGGCTACTGCCAAAGTGATGTAATATGCAAATTGTATTTCAATGTTTTAATAATAAAATGTGATGTCATATGCTAAGGGGACATGGACAAGAGATGGGAGCTGAATTAATCCACAAGAGGGGGGAGTGTCTAGGATAATGGTTAAGAGGTGTCAAAGGGGGGAATACCCATGTATATTAATTTAACCCATTTACCTAAATTTGTTATTTGTATATGAACCTTCCCATTTATGATTGAGTGTTCCCAATGCCAATCATTGAATACATGTAAGAGGGTGGGTGTGAGTGGTCACATCCCAAATCTATTGGACACATGGGGGTTGAGTACAATCAGCTTGGAGAAGAGTGTGAGTCAAGAAAGGCAATCCAAAGAGAGGAAATGTGTATGGGTTGGGGAAAATAGTTTTAGAACAATCAATTTTGTGCATGGGAAGAAAAGAGAGAGAAAGAAATAGAGCTTGAAGTTGATGCATCCATGGAGGGTGAATTCTAGAGCAAGTTGGAGTGTAATTGGAGCGAATTCGAGATAGAAAAATGAAGAGCCATGTTGTTGGGCCTGAAGAGTGAACTCATGTGTGAGTTGCACTAAAACAAGAAGTGTTTGTTGTTGGTTTGTTGATAGTTTTCCTAGCAGCAGTTTCCCTTGAGTTCCCAACTGAGAGATTCCTAGCTACCTATGCCAGAGAGACCCTGATAAAAGAATGGCACATTCCTTGGGTTAATCATGATAAATGGATGGCACATCCCTTGGGTTATCCTTGATAAATGAATGGTGAATTCTTTGTGTTAAACAGGGCAAGAGGAAGAGAGTTGATGGAAAATCAGGATTGTTATAGGAGAATATCAGTTGGGTTGAGAGTTTTATGAGTTGTGAGTGGACTGTGATATACCACCCTCTCTTGTGGATTGCTAGCCTCAGCTCGGGGATGATTCATTGTTGAGATTTGGAACAGTCAGTCTATGGTTGGGTGGAACATCCGTCCCAAGCAGTTAGTTTCACAATTCTTGTTTAAAGATATGTGTTTTATCTTGTTGCTGATTTATTTACATGTGTTATCGTTGTGCATGAACTTTGTGTAAATGCTAATGATTTATATGTTGTTGTAATGAGTTGTTTAGTCGCATTTCATGTTGATTTTTAGCATGTTGTATATGCATTTATTTTATGGCTATGGGCAGTAGCTAAATCTATTTTAATTTCGTAGTCGTAAGCTATAGGAAATTGCCTAGCAGTAAAAGAAATAATTTAGTCGACAGAAATTTTGTTTTTATGTTTATTATGCATCGTAATGTCCCTCAGTTAGACTAGGGGGCATTACACCCACACCATAAAAACCTTAAAATAAACCTTTTGATTTTTCTAGGGCCCCTAACGGGTGCCTAAAATGGCATACTTTCAACACCCATCTATACCTTTTTTCTTACCATTTTTCGTTAATCATTTCCCTTTTTTATACTTCCTTTATCTAGTTCACCTCACTTATCACTAAGGTATGAATCATACCCCATGTGCCATTATTACATTATTTTTGCATAATTCTTAGAATGGACTCATCACTTTTAGTACTAATATTGTTATACATGAGAATACAGTAGTTGCAACACCTCAAAGTGGCTACAGCATCTCTCTATTGCAAATCTAAGTGATACAGTTTTGGGCACAAACCAAGTTGCTACAATTTCGGGTGCAAACCAACTGTTGCAACTCAAGGTGCATTCGTAGTTGTTGTAACTCTAGACAAATCGTTGCAACTCTGAGCATGCTTTTCGTTGTTGTGACTCCAAATAAATCTCACCAGCACATCAGTCAATGTTGCAGGTAGTAGTTGGGAAGCAATCTTCATGGAGAAGGGTGATAGGAGATGTGTTAATTGATTGTGTGATTCTAGTTGCATAGCTCAGTACCTCGCCTAAGGGGGTAGAGTCCCGTCCTTAGTTAGGTACTTCCTGTAACAATAGGATTAGAATTACCATTTTACTTTTGTTCAATTTATTTCATCATTGGTTGCTTTCAATTGTTGTAATTCCAAGTTCATAATTTTTTTTACATATTGTATGCATTTCTTCGATTTATTGTCATTCCAAAATAGTAGTATAGTCTCTTTGATTTCAGAGTTATCTTTCAGTTCACCCTGATCCCAGATGCACAGAAAAAAACCACAACTCATGTGTGGTCTGGTTTTCTTGTCTTAAATTGTTCTGCAATTTCCATTGCTACAGCTCGTTTCTCTTCATTTTCGATTACAACATAGTTCAATTGTTGTAACTCGTGTTGTTGCAACTTAATTGTTGGGTTTCTTTTTCGTGTTGCAACTCCGCTTGCAGTTGCACTTTATTTTGTTTATTTCATGATTCTCTCTAGCTTTAGTCTTTGTAATTTTGGATTGATATTGAACATACAAACACTTAATTGTCGCAATGATACAAGACCTCCATTATACTCAAGCAAGTCACCAATAAATCCTAGCATAGTTTTCAATTCTTGCAAGTGTTATTTCAAGTTTCGCGAGTGTGATTTCAATCCCTGCAAGTGTGATTTGAATTCTCGCAAGTGTGATTTCAATTTTCACAAGTGCGATTTCAATTTCTGCAAGTGTGCTTTAATTTTTGCAAGAGCAACTTAGGCCATAGCATAGTTTGGTGACTTAATTAAGTATCTTGAATCTTTGAATTGTGACATTAAAGTGCTACAATGCCATAGTTAAAATAATACACTTCTTGCATAGATTGTGCAAGACAGTTCACAAGTTCCATATGAGCCCCAATTTGATAATTAAATGTACAACTCTTCATTTGCTTGCTAAGTTAATTAGAAAGTAATTGAAAAGTTTGTCATTTTTTGCTCCATTTATGGGGAACTGTGAAAAGAAAGTAGTGTCATTTAGTTGAGTGGATTTCTCTTCATTTTACTAGAATAGATGTTATGATTTTTGTTCGGTGATTTGTAGAACAATTTTCTAACCTTTTCTATGCCCAAATCTAGAGATTAGTAGGGTAGATTTATTAGCTATTCCAAAAAAACCCGGAAAACTAATAGTGCGGGTCAATCGCAAGAGGGGAAGGAGCATCATCAACCAAATTACTTATCACAAACAACAAGTTTACTTCCCAACAAACAGCCTAAAGCATCTCCTCGGGCATTAGAGATGATGTAAGGATCTTTGCACACCAAGATTCCATTATCAGAGGAGCACTATCATTCAGAAGAGTTATTTTTTCATGAGGCATATTTTGAAGCAGAGGACAGCCCTCAAAAATAAATGTCACACGAGATGGTCAAAGAGGAACCCACGACTTTCGGATTCCTAATCAAAGAAACACATGAAGAAACCAAGATGGAAAACATCCCTCACTCCACCTTGCCAAACTTTCATGGGTTATCTAAAGAGGATCTTGATACCTTCCTCTTCGATTTTGATGTACTTTGAAAAAGTTATGACTATGTGACAGATGCCCAGAAATTGAAGCTCTTTACTGCCACACTTAAGAGAGTTGCATTACGATGGTTCATGGGCCTCGGAAAGGATAGCATCCACTTGTGGGACCAGATGACAAAGAAATTTCTGGACAAATACCAAGACTACTGTAAAGACAAGGAAAGAAGAGAAGAAGTTGTCAAGATGATGTAGCATGAAGATGAGATCCTAGAAGACTACGTCGAGTGATTCACTTATAACCAGCAAAGGGAAAAGCAAGGAGACTTAGCACTTGAAACGCGACATGTATTATATTTAAGAGGAATCTGATATGATTGTATAGAACTCCTCAACCTTATGGGCGGGGGAGATGTCTCTTAGCTAGAATATGATATTATCTTGGAACTTGTTCTTAAGTATTCCATAGGCACATCTAAAACAATCAAAGGGCCAAGAGATATATTGGCAAGAACAGGAAATAATGTTGGAGGTAGAGTAACAAGGGAAAAATTGGGAACATGTTGGAGGATTTTAAAACCGATGTACTTAGAAGTTAGTTCCCTGAGCTTCCAACCAAATACACTGCAAACAAAGAAGAAGCAAGAAGAAATAGAATGAAGTGTGGAACAAATCATCCAAAGAGAAAATGTTTGTTGGATCAGATCGAGGTCTATGGAATATGTAGTGAGGACCATGTTACACATAATTGTCCATCCTTTCTTGGACTAAAGGTTGTTTATCAAAAATCCGAGGAGTCTGAACAACTGTGTTATGTCTCTCAAGAGCGACCCTGGCAACCTAAACCTCAATGTATGATCCAAGATCAATATCAATATTTCAATTCATATTGGACTAACCCTTCAATGCAATATGCTTCACAACCATGGGGTATGCCAACTCAAAAATGAGTATAATCTCCTCCTCCCAATCAGTTATGGAAACAAGGATGGAGAAATCCCACCATGGGAGGACCCCAAAAACTTATAACACAGCCATCCATGCAAACTCTTCCCCCACCCCAGATGCAGGCCTCTACTTCCACCCCTCCTAGACCACAACTACCTACACAACCCATACCTAACCCAAATAATGGAAGTCCATCCCAACCAGTGCAAGAGGTTGGACTTGCGACCTACCCTTCTTACTCCATCTCTTCCCTGAACTGTAACAATATTCACCTTAGATATGGGAAGACTCTAACCAAGTACCAACCTCGCATTAGCATTGAAGACCTCAATGAGGAGGTCGCAAGTGAAGAATCATAACAAAAACAATCTCGGAAACTTTCAAAAACCAAGAATGCCCACCCTTCACTGCAAAACCCACCCTCTCCTGAAAGGCTAAATCAATACAAACCTTCTATACAACCTGAGTTTGATTTCTTAGGAGAACTCAAAAATGTATCTATCAAAATACCATTATTCCAAGCAATTAAGGATGTACCTCTTTACTCAAAAGCAGTACAATAACTTTGTTTGAGGAAACCTGGTAGGAAACGAAAGGATCCCCAAACCATTCATGCCATGGGAAAACTATCATACCCAATGATGGGGGGAGTTCTTGTGACTAAATACTTTGACCCTAGTAGTCTAGTTGTTAATGTGCAAATCAACAATACACTTATTAGTAACAGGTTAGTCAACATGAAGGCCACCATTAAAGTTATGACACGTGATACCATGTAATCCTTAGGACTTACAGGCCTTAGGGGAACCCCCACTATACTTCAACGCATTGATAGGTCAACCATTAAACCAGAGGGCATTCTATAAGATGTAGTGATCTCTGGGGATTCATGGGAATATCTTGTTGACTTCATGGTCCTATAACCTAAAACCTCTCTGGGCGGGTATCCTCTAATCTTGGGGCATCCGTGGCTGGACATTGTCGATGCCTACATCGATTTTCAGTCAGGAAACATGACTATTTCCCATGGAACATCCATCAAACAATTAACTCTCTACCCTCCCTCCAAACCGATATTAGACTTAGAAACATGACTATGGATTGATGGAGAAGAAAGTGATTAAGAGGGGGAATCCCATCAGGTCCTATCCATATATCCATATCTAGCCATAAGAGATCAAACAAAGGATGAAGAAATCAATGATTTTATAGCCTCCTCCTCTTCCTCGGGAAACACACATCTTCTTGTGTAATGTTCCCAAGCCAATTTTTTTGCTTGGAACACTAACTGCTCACTGTTTGTTTGTGTTTGGTTATTTGTTTGCAGGTTTACTCATGGAGTTGTGCATTAGGGTTTATATTATGATGATTATAACAATGAAGTAATAGATCTGAAGCATATATCATAAACAAAGATAAGATATAAAAGGAACACCAATATAGAGCCAATAATGTCATATCTAACCTTTATTTATATAGTATATAGATCATGTAACAAGAGATCTGCAGATCTGGAAGAAAGCCCCAATAATATCAAAAAGGGATGACAGTTGCTACAATAATAGCCAATACAAATGATAATAGCCTTCCCCAGGCACTCTGAAGAGAATATACAAGCCTCCAAAGTACAATAGCTGCAAGATAATACTGATGAGAAGGAACCATGGTCCAATGCAGTGCCAAACCCTCCAAACTGGTTGAGTTGCGCATTGTCCTGGTAGCTATAGACACTTTAGGTTTCGACCCTCCTCTTCCTATGCTCCAAATACCTCAAAACTCCCCCAGAATGTAGATCAGGCTACTAGAACCCCCTCGGAAAAGTATTAGAATGAAGGGTGAAGTTCTAGCTCTCCAAATGATCCAACCCTCAACTGGTTTGCACCCCCCTGGTTGACTGAATCTCCAATATTTCAACCTCACCTCTAGAGGCCTCCAACTACTACAAAAATCATTGGAATGATAGATCGGGCCAATACAATCCCACTGGTGAAGTCCCAAGATGATTTATAAATATTTGGGCCACCAAATGATGAAAACCTCCTTCTAGAGTGTGCACCTCTCTTCTCCAACTCGTGCCAAGATATAGGAAATAATATGTTGGGAAAACCTCCTCCTGAATAGACTAGAAATGATGCCCTGGACCATACGAAGAAAACTGAGATGTTCCTTTGCCAAAAATCTTCCTTCTTACTTTAGATCGAACTGATCTTCACAAGGTGGTGCACCCTCCTGCTGTAAACCCCCTTAGGTTGCGCACTAGTATGCCTTTGCCAATAGATCTGACCTCTGTAACACTGTAGAATGGTGTGGGAGGATTGTTGCACCTCCGGGACCAATCTTGGATCAAGAAAGGTGAGATCTTTCACCATCGAGTTGATCTCTAGGTTTTTAGTCCCAAAACCCTTAAAACTGCTTGTGCTCAAGAGCCCAAATGAAAAATATTATAATAATCCAAAATGCCTTATAAGTGCACCCTTCCTTTCTTTTATACCTCTAGTCTATTCTTTTGTTGAGTTAGTTAACCCCTAGGGTTAAATCCTATCTTTATTCCACCTTTTCTTTTCTTTCATTGAGTTACCCTTTTTCACACAAAGTCAACTCAGTAATATAACGGTGTGCTTAGAAAGTGACTTTTGGTTGACTTTGTCCCCCTGATGCATGAGACTATAGTCTAGTGGGGATGGCTAGACTATTGATTCTCTCCAAACCTCTTCATCAAGAGGTGGGGGACATTACATCTTGAGCATATTATGAAACTAGAAACTCGCTTTCCTTAGCCTCAACAAGCATCTCACCCATTGAACAAGAACATGTACAAGAAAAATACCAAGGCTCCCTTACAGAAACCATAGAAATTAGCCCATGGAAAACCTTGAAAATCAACCAAGGACTAACCGAACAACGAAAAGAGTGGTTGGTTCAAGTGCTACAAAAGCACAGTGATGTCTTTGCCTGGGAATACTCTAACATGAAGGGAATATATATATATATATAT
>JASDQU010104007.1:194141-251976 GCA_032191745.1 Picea mariana | reverse complement strand
ATTTTAGGGTCTGAAATGTTACATAAAATATTTTATAGAAAAAATTCCACAATGACTCAGTTCAGGATGATTCCAGAACCCTATCTTGCACAGGTTGTATATCCGAAAGTATAAGTCCTCAGGAGCTTAAATTGTAACCCAACGTACCTTGATCCGTCTACTAAATATCATCCAAGCCGTTCCTTCTGAAACATTGTAGAAAAATAGTTATAGTGAAAATGTCAAGGTGTCTCAGATGTAGCAGCGAAACCCCAAGACCTTGAGCTATGATACCATATGTTAAGAACCAAACATCAATATAGCATAGAAAAACCTCAGAATAAGTACTCAATGCCTTGAAAAAGAGATAATTTCAGATAATAAGCCTCTTTGAGGGGGAAACCTCCTTTTACCCCACATAAATGTTCAAGTACAAGATGATTCCAAATGAAAATGTCTCCTTGGTATTACAACTAATGGAATAAAGACTACATAAATAAAATAACATTACTAATGTAATATGCCCCAATTAATGGGTAATGAGCCAATATTAGGGCTTAACACATGAACATTTCATACCACATACCTTGCAAATGCTGACAATTGACTTATGGCATTCCTTAAATCAATGGTAAGACATGAATCCCCCCTAATTTCCAATGGTGTGATACGTTATCAAACACATTCATCAAAGGTCATTAGTAATTTTTCACACAACAAAATATCAAAATATATTTATTAATAAATTAATGTTACCAGTAAAACTTAAATGATGATATATAATACCTTCATAAAATTATGAAAATCACGTGTTTTAAATCATGTGATATGTCCATCAACTGTAAAATCTTTATCCAATGATGACCCATAGCCAGTAGGTGTCCTTATTGAACGGATGACATTTTTTAGTTGGTCTAGCTCTCTTTTTTTTCAAAATCCATCGATCTTCTGCATATGTTTCATTTTCCCTTTTTGGCCACAAATGTCTTCCATCAAATTTGGTACGTGAAAGAGAAATATCTCTCCTTGAAGACAAGGTGTCCTTCTCTTTGTTTGATATATGTCGAAATATAGAATCTGGGACATTTTTGAAGATGTGCATAGGATATAATAGGTGAGATATTAATAGATCCTTCCAATAAGGGAGATCATAAAATATGGATGTCCTTTTCATTCCTTCTAGAATATTAACTACAACTTGTTTTGGTTCTTCAACTGAATCACCCCGATCAAAAAAATCCTCTCAACCTTTCTATTCAGCATCTTCATACTTCTTAATCCAATCACCTGGACCCATAATCATGGGAGGGCCTCTATCTTCAATGTTTCCGTCAAATTGATTCTTTAGACGATTTCTAAACTTATGATCTATTGGTAGAAAAACCCTATTGTTTGCGTAAAAAAATTATGTGGATCTTTAGAATACCTCCCTTGAAATTGATCTGCACATATTGTACATGAAAATATCCCCTTTGTTTGAAGCCCTGCAATTCAAAGTAATGTTAATAGAATTATAATAATAGTATAAAAGTAAGTATGAAAGTTGGGATGAAAATAAATTATGAGTGTGAATACATAAATATTTTATCTTACTAGAACATACACCAAGTCCTGGAAAATTATGCATAATCCAACATAGTACACCATACAACATGAAGGACCTATTTGATGGAGGACGTGATATGTCATACATTCTTATGCCTTTCCATAGTAGTTGCATCTCATCAATAAAATGCGCAATATAAACATCCATATTTTTAACTTGTTCTTTTCCTGGAACAATGAGAGTCAACATAAGGTGCTCCTTTCTAACACTCATCCATAGGGAATATTGTATACTATCAATCCGACTGGCCAAACACTATAATTTGAGCTAAGTATAGAGAATGGGCACACTCCATCAATTGCAATACCAAACCTAATACTACATGGCTCATCTATGAATTTACTTGGCCATTTTCCCTCTGTGTTTCATTGCTTTGGAGTCGGCCAGAATTCGCATGAATACATATTTACTCCTTTTCTTTGCATGCAATTCCATCAATTGTGCAAGTGAATTACAACGAAACATTCGTTGAAGTCTAGGTATAATTGGCATGTGACATAAAACCTGTTTTGGAACTGTAGGACCTTGTACATCTGTACGATATCTATTCTCTTTGCATACAGGACATTCTACCTTGTTTTGGTATTCACCTCTATATAAAATGAAATCATTTTTACATGAATGAAATTTTTTATATTCAATCCCCAACTCATCCAACAACTGACATGCTTCTCTGCAAGTTGATGGAAACACATTCTCTTCAGGGAATATTTTAGTTTTTAGTGCCCTGTAAGATTGCCAGAGATTAAATCAATTAAATGTTTGACTTATGATGAACATGTTTGATATCTCAATCTATATTACTTCCGTTTATATACAATATATGTTTTATAACATCCCATAAAAGAAATATAAACGTAGTTGATGAATGTTTACAAATTACATACACCAATTGACAATGCAAAGTAATAAATACATTTCAACTCACTTCAGTATGGTAGTGAATCCTTTGTCTAACCAACCAAATAGTAATTTGATTTCTAATAATATCAATGTGCATGCAAATTTTGAGGTTCTACTTGCACCCGATCGGAACACAGGTGTCTTCGTAGCTTTCTTGATTGAGTCTTTCAGATTGTTATCATCAATATTACGTTGGTGGTAATTACCCCTACTATCATCATTACTGTCAACCATATGATCATTATCATCATGATTGTTTCCATCTGCAAAGAAACCTGTAAGCATTTCATTCAATCCTTCTTCATGCAATGCATTTTCACTATCATCATCATCATTAAAGCTATGTGGCATGTCATCATTGTATGATAATCTCATCATCTCTTCAAACTTATCAGCTGGTAGTATTCTCTTCAATGTTTCTCTTTTCACCCTGGTATGGTTTAAAGGATGGTTTGGATCATCCCATCCAAATATCAATAACCCAGTTTGATATTGGGTATTAGTAGGTGGATCATCAATGTCTTATACCTATCAACATACACAAGCATTATTTAATGTTTGGCAAGAATTGGATAAATCATAATTATATCAATTTCAAAGAAATATAATCAAATATATTGTATTAACCAATAAGAATATAGAATGCATGAACATATATACATCAATTGAATAGCGGAATATCATTTTATATACTACTTATTTTATACAATAATTTAAAATAAAACACAATTTTGACAACATAGTGTATAAAATGTCAATCCACACTCATTGATTATTCTATGGTTTTTTCCCCTTACAAACATCCTTAGGGAGACCTAGTTCTTTCATTTTATTTCATGTAGGAGTGCGTTTAAGAAGGGGTAATTAATCAATAACTCATCCCCAATGCTAATTTCCATAATATCCTCAACCATTATCAATCTATCAACCTCTCTTTTCATATCTCCATCTTTATCATTTATAACTTCAACAAATTGACAATTTGGTCTTACATTAGGGTCCCTTCCCTTACTACTATTTATAAAACCTGAAATATTTTTGTGTGTTTATGCACGTCCATCTATATACATAAGATTATCTATATTAATTTATTTTCCACTTTCCAATTGGAGACTATCATGTGTATACATATTTGAATTTAGAACATTTGCTAACATGCTAGGCTTATATTCTGCTAGCCTTTTCCATTCCCCACTATAATATGATGGACCATAATATGGAATTAATATCCTTGTGGTTTGTTGTGAATTGTTTCTATTTTTAGATCCCACATGGACATTTTGGACAACAAAGAGGTGGTGCAGTAGACCCCCGAACCCTTGGGTCAAGGTCCGCGCAGGATCTTTCTAAATCCGCCCTTGAGTCTAATTGACTCGTTGATTTTCCCTTGGGAAATATCTCATACACTCACGGTGTATCCACGGGTCCTTATGAATTGATCCTGCATGAAGAAACACTAGGCGCCAACCTAAATCTCCTTGAACACAATAGTGTCACGCCCTTTGCTAATTTGGAACTTCGGATTTCGCAATTTCGCGATCTCTAGTGTCGAGTTTCTCGGCCCTCTACTGCCGAAACCCGAAATTTCGATTCACCGAAATATATTCAGCAAAGGCTGGCTTCTCACAGAACTTTCTACTGATTCAGAATTTCAGACTTTGCGACTTCACGAATTCGGATGCAAGGCTACCAGTCTGTCGACCTCTGAACCCTGAAATAGTCAACAAGGGTTGAATCCACCCATTTGATGAGGACACGCCACCTTTCCACTCAAACGCTTTCTATCTCTGATGTGGACTCCTGCCACCTTTCACTCTTCCCAGTTTTTGGGACTCTCAATCCCAAAGCACTGCCTCCTCCGTTTTTTGACACCCGAAGTGCCGAAATCCTGAAATTCCACACTAATTCCTATCACAACTCATAACTTCGGGACTTTCGTTCCACTACACTCAACTCCTTGTCATCAGGATCCCCGAAATGCCGAAATGATCTAACGGCTTGTGAAAAGCATGATCAACGGTCCACGTTGATTCTAGATCCTAGAGTGATGATTTTGCCTGCCTCTAACCACCCTGCAACTTCTCTGGATCCTACAGTCCTCGTGGTTTTGTGAATTCTCCACAGAGAATTTCGATTTCTCATTGCTCCTGGGAAATGGACTAGCATTCTCCCTTCTGAGGTTTACTTCTGCTGGATGACTTCAACCCTCGTCTCCCTTTGAAGTATTTCAATCTCCATCCTCCTTTGAAGTGTTCAAAGGTGTTATCCCTCCTGAGCTTTCTCTTGCAACTCAAGTCTCAAAGGGACCCTTGCACACACTCCTTGCAGTAGACTTTCAAATACTTCTAAGTATTTGATCTTTCAACTCTGTGCACTCCCTACAACAACAGTCCTTCAACTCTCCCCTTGGTTGATAAGTTCCAAGCTTTCAACTAGCCTGCACATACCTTGCACGACTTCTGTGCTTCACTTTCACTTCTACTGGAATGAGAACAATGGTATCCCTCCTGAGCTTTCAGAGATAAACTCTGAACCTTTGTCAATGCACTCCTTGCGGGAACTTCTCTCACTCAGGAAGAGAAAAAATTGAAACTCATTCTCTTTCTCTCTCAGACTTCACACATTCAACATGAAATCATACATACACACACAATATTAAAGAAAATACATGACAGAGAGAATAAAACACCTGTAAGCATACCATTCAGTAAATGCAAACAGTAAGCATCACAACACCATGAAAGTTGAGTCAAAGCTTCATATATTAATTCAAAGCTTTTGTACATGGGTTCTTCTCTACATTTCTCTATGCAGCTCACTTCTTCTATTCTATGCTAATGTTCTAATGATACAAAGGTGAGGGTGTCTATATCCATTTTCCCTCCTGCTCCTAAAACTGTCTAATCTATCATTCAAATCTACCTAATTTCATTAACTATGCATAAATGCCTTTTACATTCGACAGATGAGAGAAAATCGCTCATGATCTGTTTACAATATGCAAGTACATTTCTCTTTAACCATTACATTAATGCTTCAAAAACATTTCAAAAACGTGCGCTGGTGGTCTTCCAGCCGTCTTCCACCTTCACGCTCGTTTTGCTGCTGACGATTTTCCTGCATCATACTCTCTCGCTTGAAAATTTTCATGAACTCCTGTTCATGATCTCTTGCATGGTCTATCCATGCTTCTAAATTTCTGCCTCATCTTCCCAACTGGCATCTTCAACTAGATGCCCCTTCCATTTGACCAAGTATTCAAAATACTCTTTTCTTCTGGTCTTTTTGCTGACTCTCTTGTCAATTATTCTTTCCATCTGTGGCTTTTCAGCTACATGCATCTATTTTGTCCATTGAGCTTATTTTTGTTCCTCCTCTACTCCTTCTTCTTCAGCTCTGTAAGGGTACAAATCCACAATGTTGAATATCGGTGAAATTCTGACCCCATCGAGTAATTCAATCTCATATGCGTTTGCCCCAAGTTTATTCATGACCTTAAATGGTCCAATATTTTTCATCTTCAGTTTGTTATATGTTCCCCTTGAAAACCTCTCCTTCCTCAGATGTGCAAGAATCAAATCACCAACTTCAAATTGAAATTATTTCCTGTGTTGTTCTGCTATACGCTTATACTCCTAGCTTGAGCTCTGCAATCACTCCTTGACTCAACTGTGTAGCTCCTTCATTGCTTCTGCGAAGTCCTCTGCACTAGCAATCTTGAATTTAGTTTGTTCTGAATCTTTCAATTTAGAAACTCCCCTTGGCTACATTCCATATACAATCTGGAATGGATTCTTCCCTGTGATTCTATTAAATGAATCATTGTAAGCAAATTCCGCCTATGGCAGAATATGATCCCACTGATTGTGGTGTTCAGTCACTAGGCTTCTTAGTAAATCTCCCAAGCTCCTGTTCACAACTTTTGTCTTCCCATCCGTTTGAGGATGATACGCTGAGCTAAAAGACAAAATTGTCCCCAGCTTCTTCCATAAAGTCCTCCAGAAATTTCCTATGAACTTGGTATCTCGATCAGAAATAATGCTCCTTGGCAAGCCATGAAGTCTGATGACTTCTTTGAAAAACAGGTTCGCAATATGAGTTGCGTCGCTGGTTTTCTGGCATGGTATAAAATGTGCCATATTGGAAAATATATCGACTACCACAAAGATTGAATCAAATCCTCTTTGTGTCCTCGGCAGTCCCAATATGAAATCCATTCTCACTGCATCCCACGACCTTTCTAGTATGGGTAATTGCTGGTATAACCCTATGTTCTTCCTTTTCCCTTTTGTGTGCTGACAAATTCTGCATCTATCCACAAATTTCTTAACATCTGTCCTCATCCCTGGCCAAAAATATGAGTCATTCAATTTTGAGAACATCTTATCATGACCAAAATGTTCGGCCAATCCTCCACTGTGTTTTTCCTTCAGCAGATTCTCCCTCATGGAGCATTTTGGAATACATAGCTGATTTCCCCTGAACAACAATCCATCCTGGATCATATATTCAGTCTATTGGCTCTTGTCCCTGAGAACTGGATTCTCAGACGCTTCATATGCTTCCTTAAAATTTGGGTCATCCTTATACATTTTCTTGAGGTTATCAAAACCCAAAGTTTTGACTCTGAATTCCTGCATAAGCAAACATTTCCTACTCAAAGCATCAACAACTTTGTTAGCAGTTCCAAAAATATGCTTAGTTACAAAAGTAAAATTCTGCATGAATTCAACCCATTTAGCATGTTTTTGGTTCAACTTCTCCTGTTGAGTCACGAATTGTAAGGCATGATTATCACTGTACAAAACAAACTCCTTAGGAACCAAATAATGTCTCCACTTCTTTAGTGCTTGTATGACAACATAGAATTCTTTGTCATATGTTGAGTACTTGATCTTCACCTCATTCAGTTTCTCGTTGAAGTATGCAACTGGCCTATCGTCTTGGCTCAAGACCGCTCCAATTGCAAACCCACTCGTGTCACACTTGACCTAAAATGTCTTGCTAAAATCTGGCAAAACCAAAATTGGTTGCTCCATGATCTTCTTCTTCAGTAGATTGAAACTCTTCTCTGCTTCCCCTATCCAATGAAAAGCTTTATTTATTTTCTTCACCGTATCCATCATCGGTGCTCTAATTCCACTACAATTTCGGATGAATTTCCTGTAGAAACTAGCCAATCCATGGAAGCTTCGAACTTCAAATACACTCTTCGGCGATGGCCAATTCTTGATCGCATCCACCTTATCCGGATCCATCTTCAGCTCATTTGCAGAGATAAAAAAAACCCAAATAAATGAGTTTCGTCCTCATAAATGATGATTTCTTCATATTAATCAACAACTTCTCTTGCTGTAATCTCCTCATCATTGTAGCTAAATGCTTCAAGTGTTCTGATTCTGTCTTGCTGAAAATTAATATATCATCAAGATATACAATGACAAATTTCCCAATGAAATCCTTCAGGACTTCATTCATCAATCTCATGAAAGTATTGGATACATTTGTTAAGCCAAATGACATAACAATCCATTCATACAGCCCTTCATTCATCTTGAATGTTGCCTTCCATTCATCACCTTCTCTCATACGAATCTGATGATATCCGCTTTTCAAATCAATTTTTGAAAAGAATCTTGCTCCACTCAAGCAATCCATCAAATCATCCATCCTTGGCAATGGAAATCTGTATCTGATGGTAATCTTATTGATCACTCTTGAATCTATACACATCCTCCAGCCTCCATCTTTCTTCGGTCTGAGCACTGTTGGAACAGCGCATGGACTCAAGCTCTCTTTAACCAATCTTTTATCCATTAAGTCCTGGACTTGTCTCTTAACTTCTTCATTCTCGTGCGGCGTCAACCTGTATGTTTCTTTGTTTGGTAAACTGGCTCCAGGTATAAGATCAATGTGATGGCTTATACTCCTGATCGGTGGCAATGAACAAGGTAGTTCGTCCACTATTATATCAGCAAACTCTTCCAGCAACTTCTAGACTTCCTCTAGTAAATCATCCACTCTTGTACTGGTCAAAACAATTTTAGGCTTCCTGACCACAACAAATTGTGTGTCTTCCTTCTTCTTAACCTCATTAAGAAGTTCCTTCCCACTCATGAGAAGTACAGTGTTGCTTACCTCTGGTTTCACTTCTTTATCCTTAATCGGCAACAACATGTGAGTTCTCCCATTCTTCTCCAGGTTGTATGTGTTCTTTCTCCCATCATGAACCACATTTTTGTCATATTTCCATNTAACCTCATTAAGAAGTTCCTTCCCACTCATGAGAAGTACAGTGTTGCTTACCTCTGGTTTCACTTCTTTATCCTTAATCGGCAACAACATGTGAGTTCTCCCATTCTTCTCCAGGGTGTATGTGTTCTTTCTCCCATCATGAACCACATTTTTGTCATATTTCCATGGTCTACCCAACAATAGATGAAAAACATCCATGGGAATGACATCACACAATATTTCATCCTTATATCCTCCTATTTTAAATTCAACTAAACATTGTTTAGTGACATTTAATTGATGTCCTTTTTGTAGCCATGAAACTCTGTATGGGCTTGGATGTTCAACAGTCTCTAGCTCCAGCTTTTCTACCATCTCTGTAGAAATGAGATTGTCTGTGTTACCACTGTCCACGATGACTTTGCATACCCTATCTTTGGTCTTGCAAGCAGTCTGAAATAGTCTGTTCCTTTGGGCTGGGTTCTCTACCTCCTTCTCTGGCGTTTAGAGAAATTTCCTCATCATCAAGGATCTTCCACCCTCAGCATCTTCTGCCTCAACATTCCATCCTTGTGCTTCAACAATATGAGTTTCACCACCTTCTTTCTTTCTGTCTGGGAACTCATAAGATTTATGTATGTTCTTCCCACAGACAAAACACTTTACTTCACCTCCTCTGCCTCTTCCTCTTCCTCTGGCTCGAGGAAAATTATTTCCATCAGCATACTGTCCTCTCTGTGAGCTTCCTCCTCTCTCATGTTGAGTTTGAGGTTTTTTTCCCTCTTCTTTAGGCTTTTGAGTCATGTCTTGGGCAATTGTTTTGCCTCTGGATTGACTTCTACCTCGACCTCTTTGACCTTTCTTTCGGCTCAACTTCTCTTCAACCTTCAGAGCCATCTGATAAGCATCCTCCACATTTCAAAGGGTTATCATGCTCATCTCATCCTGAATGTCATATCGTAGACCATTCATGTACCTTGCCACCTTTTCATCATCATTTTCCCAATGACCTACTTTGATGTTTATCTTGTAGAACTCTTCAGTGTATTCCTTCACTGACATAATCTTCTGTCTCAAATTCCGCATCCACCAAAACAGAGTAATTTGATAGTCCTTGGGTATGAATTTGGCTTTCATCTTCGCAACCATTCTATCCCAACTCTTGATTTTCTACTTTCCCTTGCAGCGTTTGTCAGCCTGCAGTTCATCCCACCATAGTGTTGCATGCCCTTTAAGTCTGGTGACAGCATGTTTGACCTTCCTATCTTCCTCGACATCTTCATAGTCGAATTATTTATCCAGAGCTCTAATCTAGTCTAGAAGCTCTTCAACATCTAGGTTTCCTTCATATACTGGAATGTCCATCTTTGCTCTGGCACCTATCCTCGCAACAGCCCTGAATAGGCGTTCATCTGTAGCATCTTCGACTACAACTTCTTCTTCGTGTCCAACTTCATTTTCATTGTCAGCCTCACTGATATCCCCAACATTAACTGTGTGCCTCTGTACTGTCTCCATGGCATCAATCCTAGCACGTAGTTCACGCATTTCTCTTTCCATTGCTAGATCAAGCATTGGCCTATCTCTTCTTTTTGGCGGCATGACTGTAAAATTTCTCCCTTCCTCTGCTACAGAAAGCAAAGAACTTTTTTTGTGCTCTGATACCACTTGATGCGTATCAGAGTACTCCTTCTCTTCTGGCTCCCTTTGCCTGAAATATACAAACAAAATCAAGCTCTGATACCACTTGGTGCAGCAGACCCTCGAACCCTCAGGTCGAGGTCCACGCAGGATCTTTCTAAATCTTCCCTTGAGTCTAATTGACTCTTTGATTTTCCCTCGGGAAATATCTCATACACTCACGGTGTATCCACAGGTCCTTATGAATTGAGCCTGCGTGAACAAACACCAGGCGCCAACCCAAATCTCCTTGACCACAATAGTGTCACACCCTTCGCTAATTCAGAACTTCGGATTTCATAATTTCACGATCTCTAGTGTCGAGTTTCTCGGCCCTCTACTGACAAAACCTAAAATGCCAATTCACTGAAATGTATTCGGCAAAGGTTGGCTTCTCACAGAACTTTCTGCTGATTCGGAATTTCAGACTTCGCGACTTCGCGAATCTGGATGCAAGGCTCTCAGTCCGTCGACCTCCGAATCCTGAAACAATCAACAAGGGTTGAATCCACCTATTTGATGAGGACACACCACATGTCCACTCAAATGCTTTATATCTTTGACGTGGACTCCTGCCACCTGTCACTCTTCCCTGTTTTCAGGACTCTCAATCCCAAAGCACTGCCTCCTCCATTTTTCGACACCCGAAGTGCCAAAATCCTAAAATTCCACACCAATTCCTATCGCAACTCATAGCTTCAGAACTTTCAATCCACCGTGCTCAACTCCTTGTCTTCAAGATCCCCGAAATGCCGAAATGAACTGACGACTTGTGAAAAGAACGATCAATGATCCACGTTTACTTTGGATCCTAGAGTGATGAGTTCGCCTGCCTCTAACCACCCTGCAACTTCTCTGGATCCTATGGTCCTCGTGGTTTCGTGAATTCTCCACTGAGAATTTCGATCGCTCATTGTTCCTGCAAAATGGACTAGTGTTCTCCCTTCTGAGCTTTACTTCTGCTGGATGACTTCGACCCTTGTCTCCCTTTGAAGTATTTCAATCTCCGTCCTCCTTTGAAGTGTTCAAAGGTGTTATCCCTCCTGAGCTTTCTCTTGCAACTCAAGTCTCAAAGGGACCCCTGCACGCACTCCTTACGACAGACTTTCAAATACTTCTAAGTATTTGATCTTTCAACTCTGTGCAGTCCCTACAACAATAGTCCTTCAACTCTCCCCTTGGTTGATAAGTTTCAAGCTTTCAACCAGCCTTCGCACACCTTGCACGGCTTCTGTTCTTCACTTTCACTTCTACTGGAATGAGAACAATGGTATCCCTCCTGAGCTTTCAGAGATAAAATTTGAACCTTCGTCAACGCACTCCTTGTAGGAA
Source organism: Picea mariana (assembly GCA_032191745.1). NCBI lineage: Eukaryota > Viridiplantae > Streptophyta > Pinopsida > Pinales > Pinaceae > Picea > Picea mariana. The sequence goes on along the minus strand of JASDQU010104007.1, from coordinate 240,242 downwards.
CTTCTCTCACTCAAGAAGAGAAATAATTGAAACACATTCTCTTTCTCTCTCAGACTTCACACATTTAGCATGAAATCATATATACACACACAATATTAAAGAAAATACATGACAGAGAGAATAAAACACCTGTAAGCATACCATTCAGTAAATGTAAATAGTAAGCATCACAACACCATGAAAGTTGAGTCAAATCTTCATATATTAATTCAAAGATTTTGTACATGGGTTCTTCTCTATAGTTCTCTTTGCAGCTTGCTTCTTTTGTTCTATGCTAATGTTCTAATGATACAACTTACTAATGATACAAAGGCGAGGGTGTCTATATCCATTTTCCCTCCTGCTCCTAAAACTGTCTAATCTATCATTCAAATCTACCTACTTTCATTAACTATGCATAAATGCCTTTTACATTCGACAGATGAGAGTGAATCGCTCATGATTTGTTTACAATATGCAAGTATGCTTCTCTTTAACCATTACATTAATGCTTCAAAAACATTTCAAAAACGTGCACTGGTGGTCTTCCAGCTGTCTTCTGCCTTCACACTCGTTTGGCTGCTGACGATGCTCCTGCATCAAGAGGCCCATATTTTCTCCATGAATATTGGAGGGTCATATCATGTAGCTGTATCCCCAAAATTGAAACACCTCATACACTCTATATAGTTGTTGATCACTAGTCCAAGCACAATATAATTGACGATCAAATGTCTCTTTGTAAATTGATCTCAAACTCAAGGTCAAGTCATCATCTCCATCACATTCATTCTCATAGGGTATGTAGTCCACCTTCCCCTTGTCTTTAAGCAAATTATGCATATTTAAAGTGGTTCTTGTTATGTTACTTGTTTTCATCAAATCCTCATCTTCAGAGCTGGTATATGTGCATATATTTTTGTTAGATGTATCATTTGATAAATGATCATTTCCCTCTAGGCTAGAAGTCAGTGATCTAGGAAACTTTAAACCAAGAACTTTATCCTGGAAGTATTCATTAAGAAAAAAATTAATTATTTAAATAATATAAAACAATGTTTAAAAGAAGTATACATATTATTTATATCAAATTGGAAAATTCCTTACCACAATTCCAATTGGATTTGAATCGATTGTAGGAGGCATACTACCCACTGGAAGCTCATCATCTATGTAATGTCTTTGTACAATCGCTCGTTTGAATTGTTTTTTTCCACAACATACATAACATCCACAAACAACAATTTTCTCAAAGTATTCATCCCATGTACTATATTCTAGACCAACCTCTTGCTCAATTCAATCATTTTTTGTGTTTGCAGGATCCATTATCATATCCTCTTCCACCCACTGTCCTCTATGTGATTTAATAGTTTTAGGTCCATGTCCATGTACATATCTTTTTATTTTTCTAGTTGAATTCTCAAGCTCTACATTTTCTCCAATCTCCATCTAAAATAATCAACAACATGCATTAATTTCTGACAAGATTGGATAATACACTATAAAATTTAATAATTTCGTGAAAAAACATAGACGTTTCACAAAATTCCATCAGATTAATTTTTCCTAAGTTAAGTCAAAATTAGAGTACCTAATTTCCTACGTCATCCATTCTGTTCTCATTTGATATGACACAATCTATTTAAATGGCCTCATCTGGCTCCTGTAATACACAACATAGTCAATAATGTTTAGTACACCAATTATATTATTTCAACGAATTTTCTATGCAACAAAAAACCTCACCTTAGTCACATTTTTGACATATTGATATCATGTTTTGGATTTGAATTTTTTTTTTTTGACAACTCTAGGTATTTACATCGAGCCAAAATTTTAACAAGAAAAGTATCCAACATCCCTATCCCACATGGGCATCCTAATTTTCAAACTTTTCCCTTGATCGTAGAATCACATTTAATCACCATTCTTGTGCATTTTCCACCAATAAGTTTGAGCTCAAAGGCCATATGGAAAAAAATGACTTTATCTCTTCTATTTTGTAGCATTTTTGAATTCATAAAGATGTTCCTCCTTTGGTTGAGGTTGTTTTTTATTCTTACCTTTATCGTATCTACAGATTTTGTTGTCATATCCTCTTCCACCCACTTTCCTCTCTGCGATTTAGTAGGTCTACACTATCCATGTCATATTCCCATGGTCTCCTCTGGATCCTATTACACAACAATGACAATAATTTTTAGCACACCAATCAAATCCATTATCATCTAGTAAGTTAGGGAAAATAGGGCCACAAGTCAAAATTAGCTTGGGATCAAATGCCAATACCATACCAATACCATACCATTGCATACCAATACCAATACCATTGCATACCAATACAATTGCATGGAAATGGTATGCATACCAATACCAATACCAATACCAATACCATACCATACCAATACCAATACCATTGCATAGAAATGGTATGCATTGGAAATGATATGCATACCAATACGATACCAATACCAATACCAATACCATACCATACCAATACCATACCATACCATACTAATACCAATACCAATTCCAATACCAATATCAATACCATTGCATTTCCAATACCAATATCAATACCATTTCATTTCCAATACCAACACCAATATCAATATGAATTTCCAATACCAATACCAATACCAGACCAATACTAGACTGATACCAATACAATTACCATACCAATACCATACCAACATGCCCATCACCAATACCATACCAATACCAATACCATACCACTATTACATATGACCAAATTTGACATGGTTTTTCGTTGCTATTGCCACACTTATCCATCGCAATTTCCACGAAAGCGAAGACTATTTTTCGTTGCTATATCCATGAACCAGATGTTCATGGAAACAGTGACAAAATTATCCCTCCACGTATTATCACCATCAAGATAGGTTTACCTTATAAATCGTCGCAATACTGACGAAACTTCGTCGAAATAGGGACGAAAACCTATGCTAAGGTCAAAACAAATTGTGGAAAGTTGTGATGCAAAAGCGTGGAAATAGTGATGAAAATTTATGGCAGAGACAAAACTTATGATGTAGATGTTGTATGTGCGATGCAAAAGTGTGGCAAAGTGTGACGAACTTTCGTCGCTATTGCCACGGTTGTTCAAAAAACAAAATTGCCTTCCGACAAACTATCGTCTATATTGCGACGCGTCCTTTAAGTTTAAAAAAAAAAATACATGACATATGGTATTACCATATTACAATGTCTCTACTTTCTCAACAAGATGCAAGAAGTTATTTTTAAAAACAACNTATTACCATATTACAATGTAATATGGTATTACCATATTACATTGTAATATGGTATACCATATTACAATGTAATATGGTAATACCATATTACATTCTAATATGGTATACCATATTACAATGTCTCTACTTTCTCAACAAGATGCAAGAAGTTATTTTTAAAAACAACTTAGGATAGTGATTTGTCCTGAGTGCGATGGTGACCTTGGCATTCAACAAGATAGGAAGTAATTCATTGATGACAAGTGTAGCAGGTGTGCAGGTCCACTAGTATATGGATATTATCTGCTAAGTGGTAGACTTGAACTTCCTCTTCTAGAATAGATGGCTCATATAGCTTGAGATGATTGACATAAATGATATTATGGATGTCTAGAAAGGAAGGTAAATACTAATGACAACCATTGTCATTAATATATTGAAGAACAATATAGGGACAATAGAAAATAGGCTTGAGTTTTTTATGATTCTACCCCTTAAAACATTGTTTGTCCATATACAACCAAAGTCAGTCACCAATTTGAAACTAGACAAATCCTTGATGGTGATCCTAGAGGGATTTATAATGAGCTAGGGAGGATTGAAGGGCATTAGTAACCAAATAATTAATGCTAGATAATTTATGGACAAAGGAGATTCTATACATTTTACCTCGCCTTATACGAACTTCTATCCATAAGATGCGAATAATAGCAAGATGCAAAGAATGAGAAATGCAAGAAATTATATAGGGGTAATATGAGGGTCTTTGCAATGTAGGCCAATACATTATTGTTGTGAGGGAACCCTCCATCAACTAGGCCTATATATCCCATGGCACATGTGAAGACCCCTATGCCTTGAGAATTAGTGTAAGCTAAAACTACAAGGTGTGCCATGTGGATTAGTGTAATGTTAGGCAAGTAGAAGACAAATGAGAAAGAAAGATTGGTAGACAAACATTGCATGTTAAACACACAATTTTGACATGGGGAACACGCGAATTTAATCACTTCATAAGAATGATAGAAACTAAACTATGAAATGTAAATAATGAAATAAAAAGAAATAATCCTAACTATCATGTAAATGATGCAATGGCTAAATTAGGAGATTAGAGATGAGCAATTTCTAATTACTATATTAATGGAACAATAACTAGAACATTTAAGTAAACCATGAGTGAGTCTAACAATAATAATAAAATCTCAACTATAAAATCATTAATAAGATTAAGAGTGACAAGGAGATACTTGCACTTACTTATACGTGAGGTAGGATGGTGTAGGAACATGTTTAGCTAGATACCTACATCACAGAGGTTGGAATCTTACCACAAGTGAGGTAGGATTAGCAACATGATCTCTTATGGAAAGGATGGAGTATATATGAAAAGGTAAATATGGGAGGTTGTGGTGTTAGGGTAGTTCTAACAAACGCAAGAGAAAGAAGTTGATGACACTGGCATGACATTGGAAAAAGGCGTGAGTTGACATAAACCGACTAAGAGTGAACATGAACGAGAGAGGAAACACACTCTAATATAGGGTTATCACAAGAATAAATGTGCCATATGGAAACTTGGAGTTAAAGTGAGCATAACAAATGACATATATTGTTCTAGGATTAGTGTAGTCATTAAGGTGCCATACACTAGTCAAGGACATAGCATGAGTCCCATGTGACATACGATAATCGGGAGAGTGTGAGCATAATAGGCATCATAAACTAGTAATATAGAGTCATCAAAAGCACCAAAAAAACACATGATAGCCTGGATTTAGTGCAAGAATGAGAGGTGGCATACATCAATGGGGTATTTTTTGCAAGTGTAGGAGGTGACATGCATCAATCTAAGTTCAATGCAAGCATAGAGGTGAAAAATACCAATGGTATACCAGTGGAGGAGAGAGGATCAAAGGAAGATATGATGTCACCATTGGGAGGGGATCCATAGATGCAAGCTATGGAATGTGACCATTAAGGGGGGCATCTTGGAAAAGTGACCAAAGAAGTCATAGTTGATCCTAACTAGGTAGAGGTTATCTTAAGTAGGGTATTTCTTGAGATAATGACCTGGAAGGGACCCATCGATGTTATGACAAAATAAAAATGGAGAAAAAGGGATGTAAGGAAGAAGAGTTAAGGAGGAGAGGCAATACTTTCCCCAAGAATTTGAAGGACTAGGAAAAGAGGAAGAGGATGTAGGAGAGCAGGTTTTGCAGATACTATGAGGTCTCCAAGGCCTTCAAAATTTATATACCAGGTCAACATCACATTGAGATCAGTAGGGATGTGACCTTTGATGAAGATGTAGCGCTCAAGAAATCTAAACTATGCCAGCTTGAAAAGGTATATGAAGAGGAACCCGTAATCCCCAATACTGCAATAAGGGAGGTTCCCAGAGCTGCAGAACCAGTGAGGGAAGTCATAACTTCTCCTGATGAGGAACTTTTAGAAGACCATGATATAGTAGATGTACAAGAACCTCCTCAGATGATGATCCTCCATAAAACGAAAGCTAGCCTAGGCTAGAGAGCTTATTCAATATGGAGAGAAGTACGGTGTTCCCCAAGGAACTACGAGACAGGTGAAAAGACCAAAGCCATTCTCCAGTTATATGGCTTTGATGTATGATCTCCTAGAAGAGGAGCCTACCTGCTCTGAAGAAGCCATTCAGAGAAAAGAATGGGTAGATGCCATGAAAGAGGAATACCAATCCATAATGAAGAACAAAGTATGGGAAATAGTTCCCAGATCGAAGAATAAATATGGGGTATCCTATAGATGGCTCTTCAAAATAAAAAATGTTGCTAATGGAAGTATTGAGAAGTATAAAGCAATATTTGTCGCTCGTGGCTTTTCCCAGAAGGAAGGCATTGACTATGAAGAGACATTCTCTATTGTAGCCAGATACACTTCGATCAGGACCATCATAGCTCTTGCAGCTAAGATGAAGTGGAAGCTGCACTAGATGGAGGTGAAGACAACTTTCCTAAATAGTGTCATTGAAGAGGAAGTGCATATAGAGAAACCTCAACAATTTGAGGTAGAATACAAGAAGTCTCATGTCTGTAGATTGAAGAAAGCCTTATACGGATTGAAGCAAGCTCCTAGAGCTTGGTATGGCCGTATAGACAGTTTCTTTATGAGCTTAGGCTTTACCAAGAGTAAAGCAGACTCTAATCTCTACTTCAAAATTATTGATAATGAGCCAGTAATCTTACTGCTATATGTGGATGACTTATTCTTAACTGGAGAAGAAAAGCTCATCGCTGAATGTAAATGGAGACTTGCCTCTAAATTTGAAATGAAATACCTTGGCCTAATGCATTATTTCTTAGGTCTTGAGGTATGGCAGAGTCCAAAGAATATATTCCTTAACCAAGGGAAGTACACGATCGAGATCTTAAAGAGATTCGACATGCTGGAATGCAAACCCCTGAATACACCCATGGAAGCGAAGCTGAAGCTGTTGGTCGATACTTCATCAGATTTTATTGATGCCACACTATACAGACAGATTATTGGATCACTGATGTACCTAACAAACACCAGACCAGACATTTGTTTTTCTGTGAACACCTTGAGTCATTTTCTGGCAGAACCTATACATGTTCACCTAGTGGCTGCAAAACATGTGATGAGGTACCTTAAAGGTACATTAGATTGTGGTCTCAGTTATGATGAAGATCATAATTTCACATTGAGTGGATACACTGATTCAGATTGGGTAGGAAGCGTTGCTGATAGAAAAAGCACTTCCAGATGTTGTTTCAGTTTGGGATCAGCCATGATCTCATGGCAGAGTAGGAAGCAATCCAGTATTGCTCTCAGCACAGTAGAAGCAGAGTACATTGTTGCATGTTCTACTAGATGCGAAGCTATATGGCTTTGAAAGTTGTTGACTGGTCTATTTGACCTAGAAATGGAAGCAACCACGATCTTATGTGACAAACAAAGCTGCATAAAGATGATAGATAATCCTATATTTCATGACAAGTCAAAGCACATAGAGATTCGCTATCATTACATCTGTGACATGGTGCTGAGAGGAGCCTTGAAGCTCCTGTATGTTAGCATGGATGAACAGGTTGCTAATGTGTTGACCAAACCTCTATCTCATGTAAAGTTTGAACACTTTCAAGATAAGCTTGGTATAGTCCGAAAGGACCCTCCCTGAAAGGGGGAGTATATGTGTTCCTTGATTTTGACCTCACTGTTAGACGTAAAGAAAGATGATTCCTTGCTTCTGACCTCGCTATTAGATGTAAAGTAAGATGATTCCTTGCTTCTGACCTTGCTGTTAGATGTAAAGCAAGATGATTCCTCTCTTCTGACCTCGCTGTTAGACGTAAAGCAAGATGATTCCTTGCTTCTGACCTCGCTGTTAGACGTAAAGCAATATGATGTGTGTGTTCCTTGCTTTTGACCTTGTTGTTAGACGTAAAGCAAGATGATTCCTTGCTTCTGGCCTCATTGTTAGACGTAAAGCAAGATGATGTATGTGTTCCTTGCTTCTGACCTCACTGTTATATGTAAAGCAAGATGATTCCTTGCTTCTGACCTCGCTGTTAGACGTAAAGCAAGGTGATGTGTGTGTTCCTTACTTCTGACCTCGCTGTTAGACGTAAAGCAAGATGATTCCTTGCTTCTGACCTAGTTGTTATACATAAAGAAAGATGGTGTGTTCCTTGCTTCTGACTTAGTTGTTAGACGTAAAGCAATATGATGTATACCTTGCTTCTGACCTAGTTGTTAGACGTAAAGCAAGATGTGACTTGCACTAAGCTACTAGCTTAACAGCTGTGACATAGAGCCAATCTAGTACTGTGATGGACCAGCCTAGTGCTGTGATGAGGTATCATTTTTTATACTAATACATATTGATGCAGATGATGATGGCATTCTTTAGAGAATGACGATGCTTCTGATGATTTATAGATACGCCAACCAAGATGATATTGATGATGTTTTCCTCCCACCTAATGTTGTTGATGATGTTGTCCTCTCTCTCTCACATGATGTTGTTGAAGAATACCCTTCTTGTTAAGGGGGAGTGTTGAAATAATGTAACTGCAAAGAGTATTCTTATTATTATTGATATTTTATTCATAGGATCAATCCCCATTGTGGATTGATCATGTCGGATATTGTAATAGGACCAAATCCCCTTTTGCAGATTGGTCAAAAGACAATTGTAATAGGAAGAATAAGAAGTCAGCCCCAACAGTTAATTAAGAGACCCAAAAATATAATAAAGGTGGGTTTACCCACCCAGATTGAGAAGTCAGCCCTGCCAATGAAGAGACACTTCACACGTACCAGAACTTGTATAAATAAAGGAGGCTAGTGCCTCATTTGAACATAACTCACTTGCTCAGTTTGAGAGACAAGTTCTGATCTGTTACCGGCAAAGGAGAGAGAGAGTGGCTCATATATTGGAGAGGACTTTCTATTTTGGCATAGAGATCTCTTGGCATTGTATTGTCTATCTATATTAAGGAAGTTTTTTTGGGTTATATTAAGGAAGTTTTGTTGGGTTTTCTTCCCCTAGAGGGTTTCCAAGGATAAATGTTGTGTCTCTTGTGAATGTGTATTTCTCAGTGATCTTGTTCTTATGTTGCTATTATCTATTGAAAAGAAAAGAACTATAATAATGGCATAAACATTAACAATATAAACACTAGGAGAGAAACATGAGGAGAGAAATATCAGGAGCATTAGTCACAAGTGGAATATGAGTTTTTCCATCAATGCCAAAGGGGGATATTTTTGGATAGTTGGTTGTCATTGATGTTGTTGGATAGTTAGTTGTAATTGATGTCAATARAAGTGGTTGTCATTGATGTCAAAAAATGTGATGGGTGTATTTGGATAAGTATCCAAAGTGGTCTCCTTATGGTGTAGCTCTAAGCATGGCCCTCACGAGAAGACTCTTTGAAGAAGTCTATAAGAAACYTATAGGTGTGGTCATGAGACCCGAATTTGACTAAGGAAAATGAGGTTGAAGAATATTTCAAGTGTATATAAAACCCTCATATATAGATATTCCTCTTCATGTTGTTTCCAATGGTAGGTGGTACACCACRTGATTACTCATGGTTGAGGAGTTATGAGGTCATGAAGTTGGAAGCCCCAACAAATGGTTAAGAATCCCCTAAAGGGTTGCAACAAGAAGTTACGAGTCATTAATTAAAGGGTAAAATGGTTATAACAAGAAAGTATGGGTCGACCCTAAAGTTAATAAAATAAGTCACTTGGATAAGTATAAATACACCTCAAGAATCCTCTCATTCTTACACACACAAGTTCCATGATTATATATATTTCAAGTGATCTTTTGGTTTATATTTTCGTAGCATATATGAGGTAGAAAAGTCTGAGGTAGTAAAAGAAAAGTATGTAAACTAGTTTTCTAAGGTTATCCACGGGTCACGGTGGAGCAGGGCACGGACATCCGCAGGTCATAGTGGAGCAAAGCACAGACATCCATGGGTTGACAGTGTACAGATCGCGGATATGAGAAAAGGACATGAATAAGATACTATCTTTGGTTCGCTGAAGGTGATATGAAATATGTTGTTCTGTTGGTTTGAGATGATATGCATTGGGTCTTCTTTATGAGTAAGGGTATGTATTTTATGTGTAAGTTTTAAGGCTTGTATCATGGTAGTTATGGCACATGCTTAAGGCATGTCTTGGAGGCCCTTTTGGTATATGGTTGAGGTTCATGTCTTGGTGATATTGATACATTCTTGAGACACGTCCTTGGTACATTGTATATGGTTGTTATGGTTCATTGTTAGAGGCACATATTTGTTATGTTTGACACATGTGTGAGGCATATACTTCGTATATGATCTTGGTTGTTATAGTGCATACTTTAGGAATATTGTTGAGACATTAGCACATCTTGGATACTTGGCATATGGTTTGTTGTATGGTATATGCTTAAGGAATATCATGAGTGATATGGCACATGTTTGAGGGTGGATTTTGTGGTACATGATTGAGGCATGTCTTGGTGATGTTGTTAAATGTTGAGGAACTTGTTGATGATATCATATTACATTGTTAGAGACATATCTTGGCTATATTGGTATATGGTTTGGCATATTTCATGGTGATGTTATCACATGCTTGAGGCACTTCATTGATGATATCTTATGGTATATTGTGTATGGCATGATTGAGACATATCATGAGTGATATGGTATATGGTTGAGATACATGTTATGGTATTGGCTTTGGTTCATGAGTTGATGATGATATGGTACATTATTAGAGGCACTTCTTGGTGATATTCGTACATGGTATGGTACATGAGATGATGTTATAGCAATATTTTCCTCACCCTATGAAAATTTTCTCATAAGGCCTTTTTCCATTTCCCTATGTAGACTTGAAGTCCCTTTTTTCAAATCCCAGAGTTAAAAACAATATTTTTCCACATATACGCGTCGTAACTATTATACAACATGTGTATATGCAGGTTGCACCACTACAACCCGTGTACATCGGGTTTTGTGCCCAAAATTAAAAAATGGTGTCGAGTTTCCATGTCACATCACGAGATCCATGATCCTTGACCTTTACATATACTAGGAATGTTATTAATTGTCCCTTTGGTTCCACTTGAAGGCTATAAATGGGCCAAAACTGAGCTATGGAAAAGAAGACAAGCATTCAACTTTGAGAGCAAAGTTACTCTGGAGAAATTATTCACTTCATATTGATTCTGCATCCCTTTATCCTTTTAAGTCTGAACACATTTTTCATCCCCCAAGCTCTTCCCTACATGATTGAGGAGCTCATTGTATCTCTTATATGAGCTTTCCTTTGATAGAGGATTGAAGTGGTAGAGGCCTAACTGGAAAGGAGTTGTTTCTCGGTTTCGATCCGTGCCGACACGAAGGTTTGTAATTCATTCACTTATGTTGATTACCTTTTAATAGAAATACTATTTTCTCGTCCAATCTATTATATTTCTACATAAAATGTTGAATACAGAGACATTAGTGCTCTAATGGAAGTTAATGTTGCAACGGGGGAAAAAATCTCATCGAAGTCAACTCCTTCAATTTGGTAATATCCTTTCTCTACTAGTCGAACTTTGAATTTCTCGACTTGAACTATTGCATTCATCTTCTTATTGAATACCCATTTTCTACCAACATGATTTCTTCCACTAGGTAATTTGACTAAGTCCCATGTCTCACTCTTGTGCAAGGATTACATCTCTTCGACCATGGCATCCTTTCATATTTTTCCCTCTGCCGAGTTGACTACCTACCCGAATGACTTGGGCTCATCGTTTGTGGAAGTTATCATGAATGTAGAACTGATCCAGGTGGATATCGGTGGCCACCCTCCTATTCCAACTGGCTCAAAAAATTCTTTTGGCAATTTACTAATTTTAGCATTTTTTCGGTTCCTAAACTTTCGAGGCCATTTTGAGGACCTAAATGAGGTTTTTTTTTTTTATATATCACTTCAATGATGGACAAAGGCTTTGATTAATGCATCAAAATGAATCTCCTCGACGATACCTTTCCAACGAGCTATCGTGCGCCCCAAATGGAGATCGTATTCCAAAGTTACGCCCTCAGGAAGTTGATACACTAAACTACCCAAAACAGGGTCCACAAAACTCTTGGCTTTTCATCTTTCGGGGTGTTACACATCAAAATTCCTCACTTCGACGGTGTCTCATTTTCATTTTCGTAAGTGTCGTAAGTGTTGCACTTTTTTCGCAAGTGTTGTAAGTGTCACATTCGCTTTCCCTAAGTGTCACATCATGAACGAAACCATAAAAACACTTGCTACACCCCCTAAAACATGTTAGAAGAAGAAGCCCCATCATCTAACTATCCAAACACATGTGTTTTCTACGGAATTATTCAGCTTGGTAACTTTTTGGAAGATTAGTTCTTCCCTATTCATACATAGGGAGAGCTAGCGCTCCTTTCCCATTTCAAAGGGAGCATTGTAGTGCTTTGTTTCCCATTTTAAGGGAGCACTGAGTTGGTTGAGGAAATATTGGAAGAAAAATCATTTTCTTCTAAAGACAACTATGGATGGATTCAGTTATTTTGCCTCGAATCTAACTCCAGGGTTGCATCTAAGGAAGATATCACAACTATTGGATCCATGTCCTCAACTAATTCCAAATATACATAAGGTAGTTGAGCCTCTCAAAGCCTATAAATGGAGGCATTCCCATGGTGAAAAAGGAGGAGAAAATCAACAAAGTATTGCTATTTTTATTGTGGATATTTTGAGCAAGGGTTGGATGAGGAGGACTTGGAGAGGATGTTGCAACATTATCTGAAGATTGTAAGTTTCCTTTTTAATTTCTCATATAATATATTTGGCCTATTTCCTTCAAGAATGTGGCTTCATGTGTTTGTCTATGTTTAATTTGATTTGCATAGATGAATTCGCTTTGTCTAATCCATTAGAGTAGAAGGAAGTCATTTGTTTCTTGTTGTTCATTGTAGGAGTTGATTTGTGCCAGAAGTTGGTTCAATATTGCAGAAATAAGTATCTAGAAAAAACATCGTAAGCAGAGTACATCCGACTTCACCTTATCCTCTCTTTTTCGATAATAAAAATGAGTTTATAGGAATGGTAGTGTCCAAATTATTGTTTCTGTCTTGGTATAGGGTCAATAATCCAAGGGAAAGTTCACATGTCTGCAGGGGAATATTTTTGTAACAAAAATTGGTGACTCCACTAGGGATAAACTTTCAACTTTTTCTTCCCTTGGTTTTTCCATGACGTTTTCCTATCCTTAGATCCTATCTATTGATTTAATCTATTTTTACATCTCTTTTGTCTTTGCTAATTGTCTCATAGAGCCTCTTATTGAATTTTCCTGACTTATTGAGCTATTTGAGATTTTTCTCAAACTTTCCTCAGAACTAGCACTCCCCTGCAGTTCAAGTCAGAGTGTTGTTCCTTGATTAGCACTCCCCCAAAGTCTACTAGTAAGCGTTGCAGCGCTATGGTGTTTTGGTTACCAGAGCATCGATTTTTCTTTCTTTGGGAAATTTTAGGGTTTCTTGCTTGCTGGGTATAGTCTTTGGATCTCCTTCTCTAACTCAGAACTTATATTATCTGATCTTGTCCTCCTTTTGACTAAAACTTGTTTCCTTTCATTCTTTTTAGTCCTTATTGAGTTCGTGTTGTCTTTCTTGATTGCAAAATTGACCTTTCTCTCTCAAAATTGGTTTCTTTTTTCCACTCTTCTCGATTATCTGATTGATTAGAGGATTTCACAGGGAATATCATCGATCATAGATCTATTGTTTTCTTTACCTTTGATCCTTTACTCAATTCTTGAAGACTATAAAGTATGACTTTTGGTTTCTTAGTGTTTTTCTTTGAGTGAATAGTTTGGTAGTTGTTTTTATTTCAGTCTCTTGTTTACTACTGAGAGTGTCTTTGTTTAAGTGATTTTTTCTTCTTACTTTTTCCGATCACAATAGTGAAAATTTTTCATTCTTAGTGAAAGAATGAAGTATTAAATGAAGATCTTAGTTTGCATCTGCAATCAAACAAGTAATTGTTTATATGCATTGGTTTTGGATATTAAAAAAGTTTTCTTTATAATTTGGAAATTGTTTGACTTCTTGTTTGAGAACAAAATAGTATAAAAATTTTCATTCTTGAGTGTTTGTTAGTTATCAAAGAAAAGAAACTCTTCTTCTTCCCATAGCTAGAATTTCATTGAAAACAAAAATTGCATATCATTATTTTTACCTTCTTGTGGAGTTGAGTCTCAAACACCATCAGTTTCACTATCATTCACCCTTGTGTAACAAACAACCACAAAAAATAAATGTTAATTAAAATTGAACTAGAAACTTTTGTTTTTATCTTTACACCAACAATAGACTAGGACTAGAACTTTGGAATAGGCTGTGAGAATAACTATCCAAAGTGTTCAATACAAACTCAGAATCTTATGATAGGGAGAGAAAATCCAACCTTCATATAAGCATAGATGGGATCCCCCCTCTCACACAGGGGTTAAACATGAGGTCACATGCAGGAGAGCAACATAGATTATCCCTTTGAGGCTTAACCAATCATAGTTATATGATTGTATATTGGGGGTTCTTCTTGAGAATCAATTGTTTTTCATTTATTCTCAGAGCTTCATGAATTCCAAATATGTTCAAGTTCCTCTGGAATTTATCGGTCCATTTGTCTTCAGTTCTCTTGAGGAATTTTGGACTTGATATCTTGCCCATATGTTTAGACTCGATTGTCAACTGTACCCGCCCAGAGGCTGACTACGATTTGGTATCCTTAGTGGCCATAATATTTAGGGTCCTTACACGAGGTGATGGTGAAGGGAAGTCTTTGTTGTACCGGGAACAGATGTTGGTCAATCTCACTCGAGATTCTTGGAGGGTAACCCATGGGTAAAACTATGAGGGAACTTGCAACAAGGCATGAGTCTATTAAGTAGGTCGCTAACGTAACTGGTCCACCCACTCAAATCATATCCCATTCTCACTTTGATCACGTGATGTTGGATTTCATCACCAACTAGTACACTCATTGAGAGAATTTATTGTTTTGCTTGTAGGTTTTCTAGATTTTTTAGTGGATGTTGTTTGTTTAATTTAGTTGTCCTTAAAATTATTATTGTGTCTGATAAAGGTCTTCATAGATCACGTAGGATGAAAGGGTTTCCTCTAGAAGAATACAAACCCATACCTCCTAACTCACCTAAAGACACTTACTATGAAGAGGTCGAAAACTATTCGAACAATGGGAGTGTTGCCACCCCTTTGATCTAAAATCCTAGGAGAGATTTATTTCCAGTTCAGGAAGGTCCCACCCTTCCTGTAAACCCAAATTTGACAAACCCTCATGACCCACTCTTTATCCGAGTGGAATCCTCGAGTAAAATCATAGTATAATATCACCCTAAACTACCATCAAGGCCATACGATCAACTAGACACGGAACCATGACAACTAAATTTCAATGAAGAATACACTACCCCTGTCCACTCTACTAAAATGGTAGATCCACATTCAAATCCATCGGGTTGGGATATTTATGAAAAAATTTATTTTGGCCAACCACTCTTTGACCCTCCATATATATCTTCCACCACCGGTGCAGATGCAGGACCATCAAGTCAACCTATTAACCATCCCGTCAGACAAATGATCAATACCGCTACCACTTTTGGACAAGTTAAGAGTGAAACAAGAGTTGTGTTACCTAGTCATTTGCAAAGTACCATGATGGTTACACCTACCATACCTCTTCAAGAAACAACTTCATATAGTCCACAAAACCCTGTTGGGACACCTTCACATCAAAGGATGCAAAACCCTGTCATATAAAAAAACCTAATTGCGAGAGAAATCCCTACTGGGGGAAAACCCTCTTTCAATGGACAAATCCCTACTGGAGGGAAACCCTCGTTCATTGAACAAATCCCTACTGGGGGAAACCTCCCTTCAGTGGAAATTTTTTGAATGGGGGGAAACCCCTTTTTACCGGTCAAATCCCAGTTGCTACCCAACTGATGACAGGGGGATAATTTTGACCTTCATTTACCAGAAACCCGTAACAATCCTAGGGACCACCCCATGGAGGAATTTTTCATCAACCACATCAGGGAGGATCATCAAACCCCAACCTAGAGGGAGTAACCTTAAATCCCAATCCTTTTGGATTATATTTTGGACAACCCTTCCCAGGGGTCCCAAATCCCACTTGGGGTCCTCAAGGTCAACCATATTTTCCTCCCCAAGGGAAAATACCTTACACTCCTCAGGGTCAACCTAGTTACCCTTCTCAGGGGAAACCTAGTTACCTTCTCAAAGTCAAGATAATTATCCTCCCCTAGGTTACATTGGTTATCCCCCCCAGGGCCAAATGGGTTTTCCTTCTCCTTTTATGCAAATCCATCAAAAAATGAATCATACTTTTGCTGGTCAAAATCCACAACAACAACATGTGGGAGGACCTTTTGGATACAACTATCCACCACAACTAGTTTACGGTCCTACTAGTGTTCCTATGCCACACCATTATCATCCTCAATCCAATTGAAAATTACCATTCTTAGCCACTTTAGATCTACCGGATCTGTCAAGATTAACAAACGATCCCATATTACACTCCCCTTTTTGGCCAGTCATTACAGCCAAATTACCTTATGATATTCCAAAATTTGACGGAAAACCTAGAGAAGACCCTAATAATCACATCATGAATTTTCATCTGTGGTGTTCATCAAACTCACTGATGGATGATTCTATCTGTTTACGTCTTTTCCAACATACACTTACGGGATCAACGGCTAAATGGTACATTAAGCTACAATGTGGAACTTTTCAATATTTTAATACATGTGCCACAACTTTCCTCACCCACTTCCAATCGCCCATCTGATACGAAATCGACACAGAACTTTTGACCTCCCTTCGTCAGAATAAATTCGTACATATTTCTGATCATATTCACAAATGGAGATGACGATGATGGTTGATCAAAGCAACCATTCCAGACCAATTGTTGGTTGAATGGTTCACCAAATCTTTATTACCTCCTATTGCTTAAGATGTAGCCATGGGTGGTATAGTCATAGAAGAGGGAGTCATTGCTCCTACCTAGTATTTGGATTTGGTTTATTCCCAATCTGGTACTTTGTATGAATTGATCTCAAATGCTCCCTGTACATCACTTGATCCATGAAAACCATCCTCCACCTCTCATTCAGATGGAGTTACCAGTTCTGTCAAAACCCAGTCTGGTCCACAATCGACTGGCACAACCAATAATTCAATAATTGCCCCAGCTACTGTGAAGACTCCACTCTCATCAAACCCACCCCAACTCAAATATCCAAAGTGAAAAAAATCCAATCTGCTTCTCCACGACAATCATGGGGGGGAAATAAAGGTAAGATTAAGCCCAAGAAAAATAATAATCAAATTGAAAATACAAAAACACAAGCACAACCACCTACTACTGAAAATCAACCACAACGTAAACCAAAATTTCCATGTCTCATTTGTGTTGAATATCACTACACATGAGACTATCCCCATCAGGAAGAAGTTGATAAACTTTTTAAAGGAAATTCTCAACCCACTGTACTGACACATCCTTTTCCATAGCAACACTCACTGGTTTCACAAAATCCTACACCTCCACCAGGAGGCAACCCAGTTCATCCTCCTAACGAGGATGCTTCATCAAGTGAACACATTTATATGTATAATGGGGCAGATTTGACCACTCGCACTACGACATATGACACACCACCAGGTAAACCCAATAAGGAAAATGTAACTAATGGGACCATACCGGATCCACCATCCACTTCTGTTACTCCTCCATCTGGTCCTCTCTAGATTGAGAAACCAAGTTTTGACTCTATATTATGCCCACCCAAGAGAACAATAAGAAAGTCAACCTTTAATCCTAACTCTTGTGCTTCTCAAAACTAAAACATTGCTGAATATTTGGACCAAAAAACTAAAACATTGTTGAATATTTGGCCCAAGCACCTTGTGCCATTTCAACTCTTGAAGTTCTACAACACTTCCCTATCCAACGTAGAAATTTATTGGCAGCCATCGGAGCTATAGATCCCGATTCATCCAATAATATCATGTTCAATATGTATAATTTTAAATCACGACTCTCTCACCAACTTTCTTTCCAAATTGATGTCGTTTTCCATAATCAACATATTCATCGAACGATCTTTGATGATGTGGCATAAACAAGTGTCATGTCCTTATCTTTCTGGAAAGGCCTTAAATCACCCAGTCTTAATCAATATCCCACCATGTGATGCAGGAGCATCGTCAACAAGCACACGTGGAGAGACAACTCAGCACCCTAGCGTGTCGTTGAATCATTTTGGAATCTTAAACGATGGTGTTTCCTGTAAATATTTTTTGAATTGATTGAAAACTGAAGAAGATCAAAATGCTTAGGAGAAAATGATTGCGAGTGATCTAGGGGTTTCACTCCTAGACTTTAATGTAACAGTTCTTAAGGGGTAGTTATCTTCTTTCGAGAAGATAGGTAGTCGAAAAGAACCTTCTTGTATATGTAGATGCATTGTATGCCCAAATGAGGCTGTTGGAGATTAGGTTACTGGATACGAGGGTAGCCACATATTAGTAGGAGATAGTTGTAGGAGGAAGAACTGAGACTCTGTGATATTCCAGTCTCTATACATATTTGTAAACAGATATTCATCTTGATAGGAAGAAAGCAGTTTTCTTGCATATGAACTTTTGTGCATTTATCTGTATAAGATGAATGTTATTTGTGCGTGTTTATGTATGATGTAGATGTATGTGATAGGTTTTCATTTGTAGTAGGAAGATATAATTATCTGTCTTCATTGAGGTTGTTATATTATTTTGAATTCTTTAGGTTGTGCGAGGAGTGCACAATAGAACATTGGAGGTTATGTAGCCAACACAAGGAATGTGCATCAGAACTCTGTAGAGCTCTACCAAGAGGGAATTGATTAGGTGCAAGCGTGCACAAAATAACTCTTTTTCGAGTTCAAAGAGAAGAGTATCAGAGGAAGGTACTCACAGAGTTGTCTAACACTCTGTAAATTTATACAAGTGTGCATTGAGAAGTTTTTGAGAAGGCACGTGAATCCCTTTAAGGAGTAAAGGGACTAAAACCTTAGAACTTGAGTAAGCAAAAACTCAAGAGAGAGACAATGCATGGAGTGCGTGCAGAAGTGGATTTAATTCAATTTCACAAGCTGAGGAGGAGTAGTGCAAGTTTGCACACAGATCTCAAGTGTGCATCGAAGCCAAGGTCAAATTTCATTGTCAAAGTTCAGGAGGAAAAGCGAAGATGAGACCCAAGATAGTTGGGTTCACAGGAGAAGGTTCAAAGGCCACAACTGTTGAACACTTACAAAATTTCCCAAGTCCAGGAGAAAAAAGAATCTCAGGAGGAGGCGTGACAACAACCATTAGATCAGTTGCAGGAAGAGTTCTAGACCATCAGATCAGGGTCCAGGATAAAGGAGGAACGCGCAAGGAGGAGAACAGATCCCAACCATTGGATCTGAGCGCGAAGGATTGAAATCCGTGGGATCCAGGTAAAGTGCACAGGCTTAAACCCTTAGTGTGCACAGACAAGAAGACTTTCCAAAGTCCCGAAGTGATTAGGGACCGTTCATCATCAAGAGGGACAGGTGGCACAAGATCCACAACTCTGAAGCAAGAGCACTTCATAGGTTTGTGGTCATGGATAGAGAGGAATCACCAAAGACCTGAAGCAGATCCTGGCCATTGGTTGTCAGGAGGGTACGTGTCAACAGATCTGAGTCTTCGGGTGAAAGCACTCCTGGAGGAACGAGTGTGCAAGAGTTGAAACTCTAAACCCCAAAGAGTCTAATTGAATCTGGACCGTCAAATTCATAGGGACCCGTGGCAAAAATCTGTTGTCTTCGGGTGAAATCACTCCGGGTGGAATGCGTGCGTAGGAGTTTGAAAATACCGAACCTCGAAGAGCTGAAGTAAATATGGACCATTAGATCCATAAGGAAATGCATTGACGGATCATGAGCTCTAGGAGGAAGCGAAGGTGGAGTGTTAAAACTCCCGAAATAGCCAAAGTAGTTGGGAGCTGTCGATATGTGGGAGGACACATGTCCTTAGATTTTGGACTCTGGGTAAAACGCTATGGGAGAAACAGAGCGTGGAGAAGTTGAGACTTCCAAAGGCCAAAGTCTCGAAGTGAGCTAGAGCCATCAATCTGAGGAGGACACATGGCAGGAGATCCGCCATTTCGAAGAAAGTCACTCTGGAAGAAAGGGATGTGTTGAACAAGAACTCTTGAAGACCGGAGAGTCAGATTTCATCTGTGTCGTCTATTTGCTAGGGACAAGTGTCAGCAGATCTTCCACTTTAGAAGATAACCATTTCAAATGAAGCAAGATTTGAGAGTTGAAACTCACGAATCCCAAAGGGACAAATAAATCACGATCGTTGATTTGAAAGGGACACACGTCAATAGTTCATGGAGATCTGAGAGAGCGTGCTCTGGAGAGAAATAAGGGAAGGATATTGATCTTATCCCTTGATCACGAGACACCGTCAAGGTCAGAAGATCGATGGTAGCTCTTGATTACGGGGACAAAAAGTTCTCATATTTTAAAAATCCCAGAGCGGGCCGCAATCAAAACCACAATATTGCTAAAGGGACACGTGGTGGTTTATAGTGAATTACGGGCAGAAAAGTGGTGTGGTCTCAAACTACTTTTGGTCGCTCCACAATCAAGTGTTTACGTGAGGTCATAGCCTGAGGTCATATGAAGGAAAGGAGCTAGCAAGGGGAGCTAGTGTCTGTTATTTAAAATCTTTGAAGAGGCCAGGAAAGAGCCCGCGGGTTTGACAGAACCTGCATTTTGAAGGAAAGGGGACATGTGTAAATAGTTGGGGTCTAGCAAAGGCCTAAAGAGTTGATCTGACTCCTTTTTTTGAACGATCTGAGATCGGGAGGTCATGTAGCCCTGAGGAGAGAAGGGGGGGGTCTGCATCAAGTGGTATCAAAGCTGAAATTTCGTCTATAGATTTCAGGCGAAGGAGATGAAGGAGATAGTTTGACTACATCAAGTAGTATCAAGAGCTGAATTTTTTCTACAGATTGTAGGAAAAGGTGAGAAGGTGAATAGAGATAATCTGACAACATCAAATGGTATCAGAATTTTANGTAGCCCTGAGGAGAGAAGGGGGGGGTCTGCATCAAGTGGTATCAAAGCTGAAATTTCGTCTATAGATTTCAGGCGAAGGAGATGAAGGAGATAGTTTGACTACATCAAGTAGTATCAAGAGCTGAATTTTTTCTACAGATTGTAGGCAAAGGTGAGAAGGTGAATAGAGATAATCTGACAACATCAAATGGTATCAGAATTTTAGTTTCACCTGTAGACAACAGGTGAAGGAGGAGACAGATTACAATGCTCTGTAAAGATTGTTGCAAGGTGTGAAACAAATGGTAGACAACCAGGTGGGACAAGGCAAGGGGACAGCCATAAGTGTGGTCAAGACAAGGGCCACCAGCAAAAAAAAAAATCTGAGATAGAAAAGGATCTCAGGGAAATCAGAGAAAAATGGAGAAGCTAACATTGAAAATGTAACAGGAGGAAAAGGTACATTGGGCATATGAATGGCCTTTGAAGAGGAAAGTGAAGTGGCTTGTCCAGAAATTGTTAGCTAGAAGGCAACAACAAGTAGTGAGGAAGTGGCAGAGGCATGCTGAAAACCTCAGTGATAGAGAACAAGAGATGGTTTACATCTGTGAACCGGATATTGGAAGGAACCTCAATGATGAGGAGGAAATGACATCAGATAGATATCTCATGAACTTCTAGGAGGGCAGAGATAAATTCTTAGATTTCCAGATGGGAAATGAGATGAGATCAAGCAAAGATATCATAGACTGCCAGGAGGGCAGGACTAGAATCCCAATTTTCTAGGTGGGCAGGGGAAAGGTGAAACTGTGTGAAGGTCTCAGGAGCTCAGAATAAAGTTCATATCAACAAGGGGTCCTGACAGATGAAATGGATGAAAAGGAGAGGCCTCATCTATACGGCGATTCATGTGGAGTTGCAGGTCATGTGAATGAAGATGATGAGAAGTTAAATACTTCCATCACAAAGAAGGAGGATCAGAGGAGTGTCATGATCATTGGGGTAATTCAAATATTCCTACCAAATATTCCAACAGAGGCTAGTACAAGTGTTTCACATGAGGAGGTGGTGCAACAAGAATCCAAGAAAGAGGCCATGGGGCCAAATGATTTTAAAGCTAACTGTGTTTGCGATGCAGGTGCAGCAGAGGAAAGACAGCTGGTAAAGACTGCCAAAGAGAAGGAGAATGAGAAGACATTGATGTCTTCCCCAACAGAAAAAAAGGTGCACATAGTTGAGATGCTCACTCAGTGGGAGATGGAGTTGAGGATGTTGGAGGATTGGTTGGACAATCCAGAACCAGAAGATGGCTACCATGAGACAGTCATACAGATTGCAGGAGAAGAGAATTCAACATAATTGCTCAAAATTTTAGGCCTGAGAGGTGAACAAGAGATGATTGTAGCACTGGAGCCTGCAACAGAAGAGGAAGCAGACAACATAGATTTTGCTAAGTTGTATAAGGAAATGGAAACCTTGGAGAGAAGGGTAAATATGCAGAGTAGACATATCCAACAGGTCAAGTTGGAAACAGGTGGAGGAGCATACCAACCTGGGGAACAGCTGGAGAAAGTTGGAATTGAACCAACACAAGAGAAGATGACATAAGTAAATCTGTCAGAGGAGGAAGCTGAGCAAAAACTCAGAGGTGAGATTGCAAAACTGGAGTTTGCAACAGAGTGGCGAGCTAGTGCCACAGGATATGAATATAACATGAAGGTTCAAACTGATCAGATTGGTAAGAAGGAAAAAGAGCACACATTTTAATGTGCCCAAGATATGGAGAAAGAAGAGCATTCGGGGGAATTGTACAAAAATTTCAGCCAAGGAGATGAACATGAGGAAACCGTAGAATTGGGATCTGCAGTAGGAGGAGAAGAGCATTTAGAGGATTGTACAAATTTGAATAGTACTCCTTGCCCTTCTCTCGATTTTCTCCCATTATTTCGTCGACATACGTGTCTCCATGGTACGTGGACAAAATGATGTACATTGTTCTCTATCTACAAGGAGATATTCAATTTTAAGCTTCCAAAGCTCAAAATTCTAGGCATTGAATTTTCCAATCTCTATTCTCAACCTACTCATCATTCTTTAACACAATCTTTAAATATTTTTGACTTATGACTCTTACTGAACCTAGGGTTTAGATCAGATCCAAGGTTGTGAAACCAAGCTCTGATGCCACATGTTAGGAAATGAGGAACACTTCCACGTTAAACCTAACAAAAGAGAGGAAGAAAGATTTAAACAAGTAAATGACAAAGAAAACACATAGTGCACAGAGATTTTACCCTAGAAACCCAAACCAGGAAAACCAACTTTCCTTGAGTGTTTTGCTCTCATGTTTTCTTATTCATTCAAAATAAAAGGTTATGTTAGCACCCTATAATTCGTGTGCCTAATTTATAAGCTTAATATCTCATTTTTGCAGTGTTTTGGTATTTTCGCAGCAAAATGACACTTTTGTAGCACCCTGTGAAATTTCACAGTGATAGAGTTTTGTAGCGAGGAGGATTTCGCAGTGCTCCCAAGCACGATGTTTTCATAGTGCCGCACATTCGTTTTTCAACACTAGTTTCATCAATAACAAGATTTGGCATTTGGGGTAAAAAGAGCTTAAGATTGTGCAAATAAAAAGAGGAAATTGACTCTAAAAAACCAATTTGGTCTCAGGTGCTTTAATAGGTCCCTGTGATTTTTTGTAAAATTTATTGGCCCGAAGGCCTAATCTCTTCTTATCAACTTGAGTCTACAACACCAAACCATACAAACAACACAAGTTTAAGCACAAATCCCCAAAAACCATACAGACAACACAAATTTAAGCATAAATCCCAAAAAACCATACAGACAACACAAGTTTAAGCATAAATCCCAACACCAGATTTTTTGTAAAACCATACAAACAACACAAGTTTAAACACAAATCCCAAGAAACAACACAAATTTAAGCACAAATCCCAAGACCATATTTTTTATAAAATTTATTGGCCATAAGGCCTAATCTCTTCTTATCAACCTAAGTCTACAACGCCAAACCATACATACAACACAAGTATCAACCTAAGTCTACAACGCCAAACCATACATACAACACAAGTTTAAGTACGAATCCCAAGTGCCAAGACATGAGGGGACGAGCCCACAAGGAACCCAAAAGGAAGTGCACCACCAAGCAAAATATTTTGGTGGCGCTCGTGCACATAAACACCAAAGATTACATTATCCTTAGCAATGTGGGATATATCCGACAGAGCAAACAAATAAAAAAAAGGGGCAGCAATGATTCATAAATCAAAATCCTAAACTCTCTATGTGTCAATATTCCAAGTGCTACACTCACATGTTGAATGAAATCAAAGTCACGAACAGAGTGTGAGTGATCAGTTGTCAATCTCCCAAGAGAACACCATTTATGGAGAATATTTCCATCTATCTTCATGCTTGTGTTGTATATTCTGTGAGATATTTGTATAAACCCTTTCAATCACAGGTATATCTGTTAGTTATATTCCAACTTCAATACATAGATTTTTGTGAAAACCCTCACCGACAAGACTCATAGAAGTACCGGGGACATTCAAAAGTACCATCCCAGTGCACTTCGCTCCTACCTTTGGAGAAGACGATTATCATGTTTTCTCAGATGTCAATATTGCGAAGAAGGATAAGGACCTTGAAAAAGATTTTTTGTCTTATTTCCATCATGCTAGTAGTAGAGCTTGTAATACACCAATCAACATGTACAATTCATTGAGGACAAATGAATATCAACTTGAAATTTCCAAGGAGGTCTATGGAAACTCAAAAGAAATTATGTTTCTAAATCATTCGCTATGTAGTTGGCATGATCGAGTTTTTTATTCAAATAGAATACTTAGCAATACAGAAATGAAGTTTTGAAGAAGCTAGAAATCTCTCGATGAATGGTAGAGACGATTATTCAACATTGGGAAAAGATCAAGTTCAATTCCACCATACAAAGAGCAATTAATCAAATTCATTTCCCAAATTTGAAGGCACAAAATCAACATGTGTAAAATCTCAAATTCAAGGGAGCAGGTGGCAGGGTATCTTGTGAGTACACCTAGCAATAAAGGATGTTGAGAATATCGAGTTTAGTATTTTCCTCTAATATTTCAAGACATGATACCAGCAAAAAAGAGGATCAAATCCAATATATTTAGGCAGTTCTACAACAGTCAAAAGGCATGAGGTAGCAGGATATCTACCAGCAAAATAATAGGACACACAGTTAGCGGATTCTTTGGGACAGATCCAGATTTTGAGGCAGCATTTGAGGGGTAATGGCAGATTCTGAGGCTCAATATCAGCAGACAGAGAGTCAAGCAGATCGAAATTGTAAGGCAAAGAAAAGATCAGTTGAATAAGATGGCAATCAAATAAACAAGTGGCAGATGACAACTATGAATATCATCCTATTCCAAAGAGTTTTACCACCAACATTTAGTAACTTGACACCTATTGCAACCAATTTTATCTCAGTTTATTTCTTTTAAGTTGAATTGATTTTCTTTCCAGTAAACTAGGAACATTTTGTTATTATTTTTGTTATTTAAGAAAGCATTATGTAAGAAAAAAAGGGTTCGACCTGGGAGAGAAGAGATACTCTTGTGCATTTTACATTTCTTGTGATTTTTCGTTTTCCAAGTTTTGTGTTATTTCTAATGTGTATGTTATTCTTACTGTTTTCATATGAATGTTCATTCTTCTTATTCTAAAACCAGTTTAAAAGGATTCATAATTCATCATTTTTTATGCTCCGAGTATTTTATTCATCCTTCTAAATTTACATTTGAAATCCATCCAGTGTTAGATGGTTCAAGTGTGATGGGTTGTTAATCTTCATTCCTCCACTATACTACAACCAGCCTTAAAAAAACTTGGGAACATTGTCTTCTTGCCTCTATTATAAATCTGTTCATTCACCAATTATTGATCATTTTAATTGATAGTTTCAAGCTCTTAAATCCATGCCCAATGCTCCTTGCTTCCCTGTCCTACCAACTATATTTTGAAGGAAACCCCAGTGCATTACAAATATGGCCACTATGTTTCATTTCAAGATGCTATTGAACTGACATTGGACAATAGACTTGCAGAGAGAGCCCTCGCTCACTGAAAGGGACAACATTCAGTCTAAATATTGGTTTGAAAAGGTTACCTTTGTGGTTTTCTCCTACATCCTAGAAAATTACAGAGTGATAACAAGTTACATACCTAACCTTGGTCCACACCTAAGACACAATCGACATCATACCTTCTTGCTTTATACAAGAACAACCTTGTAGCCGATTCGACTTACATTTGCATGACCACCAACCTCTATGATTATTTGATTGGTGATTAGTCATTCATTACCCTTTACAATATTACAACACACCTTCTTTATAGGCTTTACATTAGGAAAAACCCTAAAGAAAGGACGCCCAAAAATGGTTATAGATCCACACAGATCATTGGCTACAAATACCGGAAATCTTGGGATTCTGTTACAATCGACTACCAAGTCGGATTATGAGTTGGCCTTCATTTGGTCTTCAGTCAGTTGTCACATGCCTGACTATCGAGATCTTATTGGTTGACCTATTTGACTTGTTGTCAACGTCTTTGACTTCAAATTTACCCGATTGAACCACCTTGAATTTCAACTTGTTTTCGATTCCTTAAACTTTGTCTTTACCCGGTCGAACCACCTTGAACTTCGACTTGATGTCGATTCCTTCAACTTTGACTTTCAGTCAATCCACCTCAACTAGACTTTCACTACAAAGAATATAACAACCCAACAATTGTGTGGGGTTTCTGACAAATTTTAGTTCCATTTACAACTCATTCGGTTACTATAGTTCACTCCTAGCTAGGATAGGGTAGGATAGATTAGCAGTAGATTAGATTTATTTTCATACATAGTCTTCATCTACATATTTGGATTTCATAACCACCCACTTTCATCCTCATTACTAGCAATGTCAGTTGGGCCAAATTTCAGATGGGTCTCCTAAACCAAGCGACGTATAATCTTGTTGGGACCATGCACCGGGGAGTACCCCTTACTGTTGTCAAGTCAATTTTTCCCTGTCAATAGAATTGGCACTAGAAGGAGGGCTTGATTTTTATGGCTTACATAAATGATTTGCATAATTGTAATCAGTCTTTCAAAAATAACCTTGAACCCACTCTTTTCCCTCATATCAATTTGGAACAAGAGATTACCTACGAAGATATGAACCCAAATTTCAATAGTGCCACATGTAGTCTTGAAACTCATTTAGAGACTTGGTTTTGTGTACCACAAGAAGAGTTCTCTAAAACTCGTCTTATTACACGTGCTTACACAAAGTTACTTGGTAATTTGCCAACAACTTCTGAGATTCCGAGAAGGAAAGCTACTCCGGTGAGAAGACATTAATTATACCCATCTCGATATCTATGTTGACTATGTAGACAACCTCATCGAAATTGCGTTATAGGAAGTTCTAGTACCCTTGAGCCAAGTTTCCTATACCCTTGTCAAACTTGAATATAACCTTGAGGGTAAAATCCCAGAAATCAATCTAGATCAAATCATGAGTGAACGTAGAGAAAAAAGGGTAGTGATCCTGCCTTGGATGTCCCAGGGTGCCTTAAATTTAGCATGACCATTACATGAAATGCCTCACAAATCAGACAAGGTCCTTCCCAAGTTTGATCTAGACAAACCTGTTTCACCAGAAGAACACATAAAAAAAAATTCTTAGCCTCTCATTTTCTAAATGTTGATCGTGAAGATGTGGTATGTAGGATATTTCCCTACATCTTCTATGGCAAAGAATCTACATGGTATTTCAATTTGCCACCTAGTTCCATATCAAGTTGGGATGATTTTGAGAGGGTTTTATCAGAAAATTTGAAGAATGGAAAGAAAACATCCTTTCATAATGAATTGGGAGCCATTAAAATGGATAAAGGAGAAAAAGTAAAAATTTTCAACCAACCATTTTGATGCAGGAGCATCTCAAGCGAGCCAGCGCGGAAGCAAGAGACAGTTGGACAAGCGCCTGCGCAAATTTTGAAATTACCTTGAAATTGATGCGCCATCTTAAATAAGATAATTAAGAAGGGGCGCACTTGTATAATGTAAACAAACCTTGAGCCATTTTCTCTCGTCCTTAGTAGGTAGAAGGCATTTATGGTAGTTAATGAAAAGTAGATAGAATTCAATTCTAGATTAGACAGTTTTAGAGTGCAAGAGGGAAACGTGATATAGACACCCTCATTGCATATTGTAACATAATTCTGGAGAGCGTAAAGGAGAAGCAGAGAGTTGTGTAGCAGACTCCATGTACAGAAGTTCTGAATTAATACAAAGAAAGCTGTGATTTAGACTCATGGTGTTCATATATTCTCTGTGTATGCATCTTTGAATGTTATGCTCTTGAATTTTTTACTCTTTCTGTCATACAATTGTTTTTATGCTATGTAGGGATGATTTCTTCTTGAATGTTTGAAATCTGAGAGGAAAGGGTAATGGGATGAGTTTCAATTGTTTCTCTATCTGAGCAAGAGTTCCTGCAAGGAGTGCAGTTGAAGTGTCCGCAAGGAGTGCGTTGACAAAATATTTAGAGGTTTGTCTCTGAAAGCTCAGGAGAGATAGCTTTTGTTCTCATTTCCACAGAAGTGCAGACAGGCACAAGAGCCATGCAAGGAGTGCGCAGGCCAAGTGAACTCTCAGGGTTGCGAACCTGAGAGAAGAATTTAGAGACTGCTGCTGCAGGTGTGCGCAAAGTCAAAGGGGTTAAGCACTTGAAAGTATCTGAAGGTCACCGCAAGGATTACGCGCAAGAGCTTTCTGAAAGACTCAAAGTTGGGGAAAATTCATAAGGATTTGAAGTCTTCAAGGGGAGTTGAAGGCAGGTGAAGAGACCAAGTACCTTGAAGTTTGTAAGAAAGTGTAGCAACATCGGGCTGCAAGAGGATAGATTCTCAGAGGAAGAACGGACGGTCGAAATTCTCTGAGGAGAATCCACGAATTTCCGTGGACCGTTAGATCTCAAGGAGGAACAGAGGAGTTACGATGAAAGCGTCGAAATTTTCTAAGCTCAGGAGGAGTAGGACCGTATATCCAAGCCACAAGGGCCGTTGGATTTACACATGGATACTTGTATCGGGTTTTCATGGGTGGAAGTCCCGTAAACCTTGCAACGGGAATCGTGATATTCCGAGACGCGAAATCTCGAAATCTAAGAGGATTTTTGTGGCCCACGAAGGAGTCAGCGAGTGGACAGGTGGCGTACTATTGACACAGAGTCAAGCTCCATTGACCATTTCGGAGTTTCATGGAGTGAAATTCTGAATTCATTACATCAGGATTCGTGATATTGCAAAGTCCGTGGTCCTGATGAAGTGAAGAGGCATTGAAAGGTCAACTTTGTGAGCGCGTCAGAAAATCGGAACATCGGGTTTTGGGAATCGTGGGGAGCAAGTTACTCGACACCGCGACCACCGAAATCACAATAGGGAAAATCCCGAAAAGGAAAGAGGAAGGGTCAGTGCTGGCTGTTTCAGGTTCCGGGGATTCGAGAGACCATCGCTCGACCTACGGACTCGCGAAAGCGTGAAATCTGATCTCCTAAGTGCAAAGAGGGGATCCCACAAGGATTTGTTGTGGGTGCAGATTTTTCGAAAGGAAAATAGAAGAGCCAGTGCAGAGTTCTTCGGGCCAGTGGTAAAGGAAAGATCCTGTGTTGACGTGGACCTTTCGACCTGTGGGTTGTGGAGGGAGCATGCGTCAGCCATCAGTTTGGTATCAAAGCACAAAAAGGTTATTTTCTTTCTGTAGAAGAGAAGAAGAAAATTCACCATGCCGCCAAGGAGAAGGGATAGGAAAACACTCGATCCACCAGAGGATAGGGAAATGCCGAGAAGAAGAGGMAGGTAGATGACAGATCCARCCATAGAGAGAGAGATGCGTGATCTACGAGCTAGACTCGAAGACATGGAGACAACACAAAGACACACAGTCAATGCTGGGGATCTTAGTGATTCCGAAAGTGAGATTGAGGTTGAACATGAAGAAGAAGTTGCAGCTGAAGATGTAGCAAATGAACGTTTGATCAGAGCTATTGCAAGAATGGGTGCAAGAGCAAAGATGGATATTCCAGTTTATGAGGGAAATCTAGATGCAGAGGAGCTTCTAGACTAGATTAGAGCTCTAGACACATACTTTGACTATGAAGATGTTGAAGAGGACAAGAAAGTCAAGCATGTTGTCACTAGATTGAAGGGACATGCAGCATTGTGGTGGGATGAACTACAAGATGACAGATGCTGCAAGGGCAAGCAGAAGGTCAAAATCTGGGATAGAATGATCGCGAAGATGAAGGCGAAATTCATCCCCAGAGATTATCAAATTACTCTGTTCAAAAGGATGCATAACCTAAGATAGAAGCTAATGACAGTGAAAGAATACACTAAAGAATTCTATAAGCTGAACATCAGGGCAGGTCATCGGGAGAGCGATGATGAAAAAGTTGCCAGATATATGAATGACTTGAGATATGATATCCAGGATGAGATGAGCATGGTAACCATCCGAACGGTGGAAGATGCTTATCAGATGGCTCTAAAAGCAGAAGAGAAGTTGAGCCGAAAGCAGGGTCAGAGAGGTCGAGGCAAAAGTCAACCCAGAGGCAAATCAGGTTCCCAGGATAAATATCAGAAGCCCAAGGAGGACTGGAAGAAACCTCAGACTTGAACTGAGAGAGGTGGAAGCTCACAGAGAGAATAGAATACTGAGCAAAGAGGAGATTATGCTGATAATAATACTTTTCCTCGTACTAGAGGTAGAGGAAGAGGAAGAGGTGGAGTAATAACATGCTTCACATGTGGAAAGAATGGGCACAATTCTTACGAGTGTCCAGATAAAAAGAAGGAGAGTGGAGAAGCTCACATCGTCGAAGCACAGAGGCAAGATGTTGAGGCAAAAGACGCTGAAGGCGGAAGATCGTTGATGATGTGAAAAGCTCTTTTGACACCAGAGAAGGAAATGGAGAGTTCAGTCCAAAGAACCAGACTTTTCCAGACTGCTTGCAAGACAAAGGACAAGGTATGCAAGGTCATTGTAGACAGTGGTAGCACGGATAATCTCGTTTCTACAGAGATGGTAGAAAAGCTGAAGCTGGAGACGATTGATCATCCAAGCCTGTACAGAATTTCATGGCTACAAAAAGGACATCAGGTAACTATCACNAGACAAAGGACAAGGTATGCAAGGTCATTGTAGACAGTGGTAGCACGGATAATCTCGTTTCTACAGAGATGGTAGAAAAGCTGAAGCTGGAGACGATTGATCATCCAAGCTTGTACAGAATTTCATGGCTACAAAAAGGACATCAGGTAACTATCACTAAACAATGTTTAGTTGAATTTAATATAGGAGGATATAATGATAAGATATTATGTGATGTTATTCCTATGAATGTTTGTCATCTATTGCTGGGTAGACCATGGCAATATGACAGGAATGTGATTCATGATGGGAGAATGAACACATACACCTTAGAGAAGAATGGGAGGACTCACATGTTGCTTCCAATTAAGGATAAGGAGGTGAAACCAGAAGTAAGCAATACAGTACTTCTCATGAGTGGGAAGGAACTTATTACAGAGGTTAAGAAGAAGGAGGAACCACAATTCATAGTGGTCAGGAAACCGAAGATTGTTTTGACCATCACAAGGGTGGATGATTTACCATAAGAGATTCAGGAACTATTGGAAGAGTTTGCTGATATAGTAGTGGACGAGTTACCTTGTTCATTGCCACCGATTAGAAGTGTGATTCATCATATTGATCTCATACCAGGAGCCAGTTTACCAAACAAAGTCGTGTACAAATTGACACCGCAAGAGAATGAAGAGGTCAAAAGACAAGTCCAGGAGTTGTTGGATAAAGGTTTGGTCAGGGAAAGCTTGAGTCTGTGTGTTGTTCCAACAGTACTCAGTCCGAAGAAGGACGGAGGCTAGAGGATGTGTACTGACTCAAGGGCGATTAACAAGATAACCATCAAGTACAGGTTTCCATTACCAAGGATGGATGATCTAATGGATTTCTTGAGTGGGGAAAAGTATTTTTCAAAGATTGATTTGAAAAGAGGTTATCACCAAATCCGCATGAGAGAAGGTGATGAATAGAAGATAGCATTCAAAACCAACGAAGGATTGTATGAATGTCTTGTTATGCCATTTGGCTTAACAAATGCACCAAATACCTTCATGAGGTTGATGAACGAAGTCCTGAGGGAGTTCATCGGAAAATTTGTTATCGTATATCTAGATGACATACTGGTTTTCAGTAAAATAGTGGGAGAGCATCTGAAGCATTTGGCTACAGTGATGTAGAGGTTACAACAGGAGAAGCTATTGATAAACATGAAGAAGTCCTCATTCATGAAGACAGAGATCATTTACTTGGGATTTGTTATTTCTGCAAATGAGTTGAGGATGGATCTAGATAAGGTGGAGGTAATCAAGAATTGGCCATCACCGAAGAATACCTTTGAGGTGAGAAGTTTTCACTAATTGGCTAGTTTCTACAGAAAATTCATCAGGAATTTCAGTGGAATTAGTGCACCGATGATGGACACAGTAAATAAAAGACATAAGTCTCTTCACTGGACAGAAGAAGCTGAGAAGAGTTTTAATATGTTGAAGAGGAAGATTACGGAACAACCAGTTTTGGTGTTGCCAAATTTCCAAAAGACATTTCAAGTGAAATGCGATGCAAGTGGATTTGCAATCGGGGCAATCTTGAGTCAGGAAGACAAGCCAATAGCATACTTCAGCGAGAATCTGAATGAAGTGAAAGTGAAGTACTCCACTTACGATAAGGAGTTATATGCTATTCTACAGGCATTGAAGAAATGGAGACAATACTTGATCCCGAAGGAGTTTGTCTTATACAGTGACAATCATGCACTACAGTTTGTGACTCAATAGGAAAAGTTGAATCAGATACATGTTAAATGGGTTGAATACATGCAGAATTTCACTTTTTTGATTAAACATATTTCGGGTACTGCTAACAAAGTTGTTGATGCTTTGAGCAGGAAGTGTTTGCTGTTGCAGGAGTTCAGAGTCAAAACGTTGGGTTTTAATGATCTCAGGAACATGTACGCAAATGATCAGGATTTTAAGGAGGCATATGAAGTAGCTGAGAATCCAATTCTTAGGGATAGAAGCCAGTGGGTAGAGTACATGATCCAGGAAGGATTATTGTTTAAAGGTAATCAGTTGTGTATTCCGAAATGCTCCATGAGGGAGAATCTGCTAAAGGAGAAACACAGTGGAGGATTAGCAGGGCACTTTGGTAATGACAAGACGTTCGCAAAGCTGAAGGAGTCATATTTTTGGCCAGGAATGCGAGCAGATGTCAAGAGATTCATGGACAGATGTAGAATTTTCCAGCATTAGAAGGGAAGGAAACATAATGCGGGGTTTTATCAACCATTGCCCATACCTGAGAGGCTGTGGGATGCAATCAGCATGGATTTCATATTGGGGTTGCCAAGAATGCAAAGAGGTTTTGATTCAATCTTTGTGGTGGTGGATATATTTTCCAATATGGCACACTTCATTCCATGTCAGAAAACTAGTGATGCAACTCACATTGCGAATCTATTTTTCAAAGAGGTCATTCGACTTCATGGTTTGACAAGGAGCATAGTTTCGGATCGAGACACTAAGTTCATAGGGAAATTTTGGAGGACCTTATGGAAGAAGCTGGGAACTAACTTGTCATTTAGTTCAGCTTATCATCCTCAAATGGATGGACAGATGGAGGTAGTGAACAGAAGTCTGGGAGATTTGTTGAGAAGCTTGGTGACAGAACACCACAACCAGTGGGAGAACATATTACCACAGGTAGAGTTTGCTTATAACGACTCAGTTAACAGGAGCACAGGGTAGAGTCCATTTCAGGTTGTCTATGGCATGCAGCCGAGAGGAATTTCTGAATTGAGGGATTCAAAACAGGTTGCAACTAGGAGCGCTAGTGCAGAAGAATTCACAGAGGTGATGAAGGAAATTCATAGCCAGGTGAAGGAGCGATTGTAGAATTCAAGCCAGGAATACAAGCGTAAAGCAAATAAGCACAGAAGACAACTTCAGTTTGAGGTTGGTGACTTGATTCTGGCACATTTGAGGAAGGAAAGGTTCCCGAGAGGAACATATAATAAGCTGAAGATGAAGAAAATCGGGCCATGTAGGGTCTTAAGAAATTTGGGGCGAATGCTTACGAGATTGAATTACCCGATGGGATCGGAATTTCTCTGATATTCAATATCTCAGATTTGTACCCATATAAAGTTGAGGAAGTAGGGACAGGAAATGAACAACCAGTGGGAACTTCACAACCAAGTGAAGGAGCGACTGCAAAGTTCGAACCATGAATATAAACGCAGAGCAGATCAACATAAGAGACAACTTCAATTTGAGGTTGGTGATTTGATTCTATCACATTTGAGGAAGGAAAGGTTCCCGAGAGAAACATATAATAAACTGAAGATGAAGAAAATCGGACCATGTAAGGTCTTAAAGAAATTTGGGGTGAATGCTTACGAGATTGAATTACCCGATGGGATCGGAATTTCTCTGATATTCAATATCTCAGATTTGTACCCATATAAAGCTGAGGAAGGAGGGACAAGAKATGAGAAACCAGTGATTCAGTGGACAAAGMAAATGCCAGTTGCAGATAAGCCGCAGATGGAGCGCATACTAGATAAAAGAGTAAGCAAGAAGACCAGGCGGAAAGAATACTTTGAGTATTTGGTCAAATGGAAGGGCCATCCAGTTGAAGATGCCAGCTGGGAGAACGAAGTAGAGATTCAGAAGCATGGACACACAGTGCATGAGCTCATGGACAGGAGCCCATGAAAATTTTCAAGTGAGGGAGTATGATGCAGGAGCATCTCAAGATAGCCAGCATGGAAGCAAGAGACAGCTGGACAAGCGCCAGCGCAAATTTTGAAATTACCTTGAAATTGATGCGCCATCTTAAATAAGATAATTAAGAAGGGGCGCACTTGTATAATGTAAACATACCTTGAGCCATTTTCTCTCATCCTTAGTAGGTAGAAGGCATTTATGGTAGTTAATGAAAAGTAGATAGAATTCAATTCTAGATTAGACAGTTTTAGAGCGCAAGAGGGAAACGGGATATAGACACCCTAATTGCATATTGTAGCATAATTCTGGAGAGCGTAGAGGAGAAGCAGAGAGYTGTGTAGTAGACTCCATGTACAGAAGTTATGAATTAATACAAAGAAAGTTGTGATTCAGACTCATGGTGTTCATATATTCTCTGTGTATGCATCTTTGAATGTTATGCTCTTGAATGTTTTACTCTTTCTGTCATGCAATTGATTTTATTCTATGTACGGATGATTTCTTGTTGAATGTTTGAAATCTGAGAGGAAAGGGTAATGGGATGAGTTTCAATTGTTTCTCTATCTAAGCAAGAGTTCCTGCAAGGAGTGCAGTTGAAGTGTCCGCAAGGAGTCCGTTGACAAAAGATTCAGAGGTTTGTCTCTGAAAGCTCAGGAGAGATAGCTTTTGTTCTCATTTCCACAGAAGTGCAAACAAGCACAGGAGCCATGCAAGGAGTGCACAGGCCAAGTGAAGTCTCAGGGTTGCAAACCTGAGAGAAGAATTTAGAGACTGTTGTTGCAGGTGTGTGCGGAGTCGAAGAGGTTAAGCACTTGAAAGTATCTGAAGGTCGCCGCAAGGAGTGCGCACAAGAGCTTTCTGAACGACTCGAAGTTGGGGAAAATTCATAAGGATTTGAAGTCTTCAAGGGTCGTTGAAGGTAGGTGAAGAGACCAAGTACCTTGAAGTTTGTAAGAAAGCGTAGCAACGTCAGGCCGTAGGAGGATAGATTCTCAAAGGAAGAACGGACGGTCGAAATTCTCTGAGGAGAATCCACAAATTTCCATGGACCGTTAGATCTCACAGAGGAACAGAGGAGTTACGATGAAAGCATCGAAAGGTTCTAAGCTCAGGAGGAGTAGGACCGTAGATCCAAGCCACAAGGGTTGTTGGATTTACATGTGGATACTTGTATCAGGTTTTTGTGGGTGGAAGTCCCGTAAACCTTGCAACGGGAATCGCGATATTCCGAGACGTGAAATCCCGAAAGCTAAGAGGATTTGTGTGGGCCACGGAGGAGTCAGTGAGTGGACAGGTGGTGTACTATTGACATGGAGTCAAGCTTTGTTGACCGTTTCGGAGTTTCGTGGAGTGAAATTTCGAATTCATTACATCAGGATTCGTGATATTGCGAAGTCCACAGTCCCGATGAAGTGAAGGGGCGTTGAAAGGTCAACTTTGTGAGCGCATCGAAAAATCGAAACATCGGATTTCGAGAATCGTGGGGAGCAAGTTACTCGACACTGCGACCGCTGAAATCACGATAGGGAAAATCCCAAAAAGGATAGAGGAAGGGTCAGCGCCGACTGTTTTGGGTTCTGGGGATTCGAGAGACCAACGCTCGATCTACGGACTCGTGAAAGTGAAAAATATGATCTCCTAAGTGTAAAGAGGGGATCCCACGAGGATTTGTTGTGGGTGCATATTTTTCGAAAGGAAAATAGAAGAGCCAGTGCAGAGTTCTTCGGGCCAGTGGTAAAGGAAAGATCCTGTGTTGACATGGACCTTTCAACCTACGGGTTGTGGAGGAAGCGTGCGTCAGCCATCACATTTCTCAATTTCCTAACTAAGTTAATTGTTGATACAACCCCCGCACAGTCCTTAGGCATTGAATACTACATGAAAACTCATGTTCCTTCTATAGGCATGTTCGTCAAGAGAACTGGTAGGAACACTTTAGCCCTTAATTTTGATGAAGTTGAAACTATAGAAAGGGAACTATATGAACATCGCCCACACTCTGAGGAAATCAAGTCGGATGGAAAGAAACCTTTATTGCTAACAAAGCCACCCGAAAAGGAAGCCAAGGATATAGACAACGTGGTAAAGTTGTTCAATAAATTGTCTAATGAAGTTGTGGATCTCAAGAATAACGTTGGCGAAGGGCCTTCAAGACCTAAAAATTTCCTCCCATTTTTTAAGAGAAATGACAACTTATCAAGACCACCCAAAGCTCCTCAAATCACTTTAAACCTGGATAGATTCAACAATGATAAATTTTGTTCATACCATCAACAAAATCATCTGAAAATGACTTGTCCTTAGTGGGTCCACTCCATGACCTTAGTTATAAATCAAATGTTGTATCAACAAAATCTAAATGATGAGCAACTTGATTAGGCATGAAACAATACCACTGAAGAGGCTCCCATGAAATATGATATGTCTTTTTGGGACTGGTGTGTAGACTCAGATGATGAGAAAATATAAGAAATATTTGTAGAAGATGCACCAATATTCAAGGATGTTCCTAGAGAATACAACTTACATAGCAAAGGTTTGGTTCCTGTCACCTTCTCTTCCAAAGACAACAATAGTCCTCTCGGGAATATTACTCCTCCACTGCCTACCCAGAAACTAAATGCCACAATCCAAGGGAACATCAATTGTAAATCTGATATGACTATTTCATCTAACATAGACAAACCAAGTACATCCAACTCAACTAGGAACAAAACCAAACCTAACACATCAGGAACCAACAACAAGACATGTGAGCCAAAATCAAGCAAAACAATGAACAAATCAAACATGCTTGCTTTAGACTATAATGTTACAGAAGATACAAAAAAGACAAATCCAACATCTCAATGTTTGATATCTTCTCATTACCACAACAACATGATCTACTACATGATGCTTTTAACCCCAATAATATTTAGAAAAAAATCGTTGCTACTACTGACAACGTCCCTCCAAATATTGAGTCAAAGGAAGTACACAAAGTGGAAATCA
This sequence comes from Picea mariana, assembly GCA_032191745.1. Lineage (NCBI taxonomy): Eukaryota > Viridiplantae > Streptophyta > Pinopsida > Pinales > Pinaceae > Picea > Picea mariana. The sequence goes on along the minus strand of JASDQU010104007.1, from coordinate 202,343 downwards.
CAACAACCATAAACACAACAAGCATAGGTGCATACTCAAAGTCCTAGGTTCCACCTTTTCTGCTCACTTACAAAATTTTTAATTTCAATATGCATAATTGTTTAGCATATTCATGTGCACCCTCTAACATTATGCCTTATTCATTCTGCCAAAGGATAAATTTTGTTCCRAAAATGACTAAAACGAGCATCATATAGTTAGATAGAATGAATGTTAAAGTAAAAGGAGAACTCAAATATRTCTTTATTAGGCTTGCATCTTACCCTAGAGTGCATCAAGTTATTGATATTGTTGTTTTTGACATACCAAAAAGTTATGGTTTTCTTTTGAGTAGGGATTGGTTAGCTAAATTTCAAGGTTATTTTTTTACTGATTGGTCCCACTTGTGGCTTCCTTATAAAGTTAAAGMAAATTAGATTCGATTAAACAATGAAGATCACATGAAACGCACAGTAATGGAATTAGAAGGTAAGAAAGAACCTATTAGTTTTGCACATTCTGTTTTGGGTAACTATTTCTTGGAAACTAACCATGGCTATTATGACACACAAACATCTAAAGTACAACCATATTTACAATCAGAACTCCTTCCATGGACACATAGTAGCGCATCTACCATATTAATTAACTTAGGTTTTAGAACAATTAACAAAACTAGTATTTCTAACATGTGGTCCATGTTCTTTGATGGCTCCAAGTCATAAGAAGGAGTCGAGGCAGGATGTGCATTGATCGATCATGAACAATATAAGATGCTCATATCATGGCACCTATAATTTGAATGCACCAATAACACTGTAGAATATGAATCCTTAGTCCAAGGTCTAAAAAGGGTCATCGACCTTAAGGTGAAGTACCTTAAAAGTATTTGGTGATTCATAAATAATCATTTGACAGGTAAGAAATACCATCAATTTCCTATCATTGCATCTAAAAACATATCAACAAGTAGTATGAAATCTTCTTTACTCCTTGAATGCATTCAATATCACTTCTATGCCTCGTAATCAAAATATTGATGCAGATATATTGGCCAATGCAACATATAGGTTCATACCTCCTAATGATGGTTTTTCTGTTGAAATGATTTCTAGGCCTTCAATAGTGAATAACATCACAAACTAACAAGTATTCAATAAAAATACTCATATTATCAAATTTCTCACTAGTTCATATGTCTTCCAAGATTTTGTGATTGACGATGAGACCAATCAACAAGACAGACATGATTATCGGGATGAGACAAGTAAATTCAAAGAAAAAGGTATCCCAAAGAATGTATTGACACTTGAGAAATTATTTGATTTACAGACTAAGTTTAGAAGGCATGTTAATCCAAATACCACCAACTCAACCATGATGCATTTCCTAGTCAATATAAGAACTTATGAACAACCCAAATACATCAATATGGGAACTTTTTGTTCAAAGGCAGAGAAGAACACATTTACATAGCTATTCAAGAGGAATCAAGATATATTTTCCTGGACTTATGTGATCTAAAGACTTATGACACCTAGATAATCAACATGTGAATCCAATTAATCAAGGTGTCAAACCATACCAACAAAAGCTAAAGAAGATACATCCAACTCTCAAACCTCTCATCCAAAAAGAGTTGAAGAAGTTGTTGGATTCCTGAATCATTTTTAAAGTTTGACATTCAACTTGGGTGTCGAACATGGTTCCTATCAGGAAAAAGTTGGGAGAAATTAGGATATGTATAGATTTTCAAAATATGAATTGAGCTTCTGACAAAGACAATTACCCAATTACCCTCATGAAACAAATCTTGCAACTTGTCTCTGGCTCCCAGATGTTATCTCTATTGGACGTGTTTTCAAGATACAACCAAGTTCTCGTGGTATAACCAGACTGATTGAAAACCACATTCAAAACTAAGTGAGGAACATACACATACAAAATGATTCCCTTTGGTTTAGTTAATGTAGGTGCAACATTTCAAAGGGATATGGATATTGCTTTCAAAGGACTAATCGGTCAAAGCATGGTGGTTTATCTCGACAATGTCAATGTTTATTCAAAGAAGAAAGAAGAACACCCAGGACATCTTAAACAAATATTTGAATGGTGTACAAAGTATGGGATCTCATTGAATCCCAAGAAGACTATTTTCGTTGTTTCAGAAGGTATATTATTAGGGCATGTGATTTCCAAAGACGAAATTTTGGTGGACCCAGAAAGAACAAAAGCTATTGTGCAAATCCCTCCATTGCACATCAAGAAGTCAATGCATTCTTTTTTTGGCAAGGTTAACTTTGTAAGAATATTTTTCCCATACTTTTCCAAAATCGCTAAACCACTCCAACATATGACAAATAAATATGTTCATTTTAAATGGAAATCCATTGAAAAAGATGATTTTGAAAATATCAAAGTTGTTATAGTCGTTGTGCCCTCCCTACGAAGCCCATATTTCACTAAGGAATTCTTTCTATACACCTTTGTGTTTGATCATTCCCTCGTAGCAGTGCTCACACAGAAGGATGAGCAAGGAAATGAATATCCCATTGCATTCATTAGCACTCGATTATAGGGTGTTGAATTAAACTACCCACCGGTTGATAAGAAAGTCTTTATTGTCCATAAAGAAATCAAACAGTTCAGACCTTACATTTTGAAGAACCACATGAAATTTACCATCCCTCATCCAGAGGTCATATCTTTTTTCATTCAAAAGGAGTTGGGAGAGAGACAAGGTAATTGGATGATGGTGCTACAATAATATGACCTAGATTTTAAACTAGCCAACATCGTTAACGGCCATGGCCTTTGTAAATTGGTAACACAATATATTGATGATGAAGATCAAGAAGAGGACGAATGGTAATAGGAGCCAGCTATGTATACACAACAAGATCGTTGCATCCCAGTTGTTGAAGGATCATATTATAATGATCTCAAGTATTACCTTCAACATGGTACAACTCTAGATCACCTCAACACCAAACAGAAAAGATCTCTCATACTGAACTCTTTACAAGATCAACTAGTGCATGGCATCTTGTTTTGAAATAATTATGATGGAGTATTACTTTGATGCCTTGAAAAACAAGATGTTGATAGAGTCCTTAAGGACATGCATGATGGACTAGTAGGAGGCCATTTTTCAAGAGATACAACAACTCACTAGATATTGAGAGTTAGATACTACTGGCCTACATTATTCAAGGAAGCTCGTGTATATTCATGAGTTGTGATACGTGCCAAAAATATGTAGGGGGAGAGTATAAGGAAATTGTTCCGCTTCAACATGTCATTGTTGAAGAACCCTTTGAACAATGGGGCTTGGACATCATCGGTGAGATCAATCCTCATTCATGTAAGTAACACATGTATATCCTAACTGCTACTGACTATTTTACACATTAGACTGAAGCAATACTATTAACCAAGGTGAATGATGGAATGGTAATCAATTTTCTTGAACAACATATTATCACTAGGTTTGGCATGCCTAAATATCTTGTTTTCAATAATGAAACTCATGTTTCATCATTGAAATTATCTGATTTCTCTTTGGCAAAGGGGATTACTCTGAAATATGTAGCCAACTATTACCCTCAGGGTAATGGTTTAGTTGAATCCACAAACAAGAACCTAATCCAAATGCTTAAGTGAACTACAGTCGATCACCAGAGAAACTGACATAACACTCTATCTAATTCCCTCTGGGCCGATTGTGTCATCCCTAAGGCCTCTCTAGGGACTTCTATGTATTTTCTTGTTTACGAGAAAGAAGCTATTTTACCTTCGAACATATACCTTCCTTTCCTACAACTCACACAACAGTCATGTGGGAGAGAATTCCCTTCATCCAACAATGTATTGATACCTTGTTGAACCTAGAAGAAAATTGTTCCAAGGAAAAAAACATGTTTGAAACTCATCAACAAACTGTTAAGAATTGGTTTGATAAGAAATATTTTGGTGAGAAATATTTCCAAGTTGAAGATTTGGTCCCAAAATGGGACAAGTCGCGTGAGGATAAAACGAAACATTCAAAATTCCAAACACTGTGACTTGGACCCTACATGATCAAAGAGAAAATTGGCCAAGGAACTTATAGGTTACAAAAACTTGAAGGGGAATATGATCACCTTCCCATAAATGGACAAATTTTAAAACATTACTTCAACTAGCTACCATGGCAACCCCCTCATTATACATAAATAAAAAATTGTTTTTTCAATTTTATTTCCCTCACAGTTTTTAACTTTGATTTATGGTTGTTCTTTAAACTCAGTTTTTTTAGTTTGTCTATTTTTCAGGATTTATTGTTTCCTTTTGAAAACTTTCATCCCATAATTCTTAAATGTTTGATAATTTAGTCTTATACATGCTTCTAAAGTGTATCACATCAGGTGATGATAGCCTAACAACTCTGTAACCTGGATTCCAGACACAATCCATCCCTGGTTGTATAATTGTGACATGCATCACTTTAAGTCAAATCTATTACTAGAACATATCTCATCAGTAGGTGGACATAATGCAATTACATATGACAAAGTAAGGAACCAAGGACTCATCCTAAGAACATATTTCTATATTTTTTGGGCTAAGAGGAAATGGTTTGGGAAGGGACATTTGTAGTATTCCATAGAACGTTTCTTAGAGAGTTCACTCATCTATAATCAAGTTGGAAAATCTCACTATCACAGGTGTCATCCCTAGTTCCTTTAAAGGAAAACTAGAATCCCCCCATCCACGTCTCTCTAAGAATAAKATAATTAAACTCAAAAGGTAAAGGCTTGGGGAAATGCATTCCATATCATGTGGGATATGAAAGTATCTTTGTCGGGGCTATGGATGCTCCCTGACAATAGAGCAAGGCTTGTGACACTAGGGTGACTCTGTCGAGGCTATGAACACKCASTGGTAGTGGAGAAACACTAGAGAAATGCATGACAACTTGTATCTTCATCATTTTTKATGTTTTGTTTCCCCGTAATACTCCTTATGCCTCCCCTAGGTAATTTCTATATAAATAAGTATGCATTGAGAGATAATATATTTTGAGACATGGTCCTAACTTCCCCTTTGTATCATACAAACATTGTATCATCAAAACTTGAGCTATGGGACCTATTCATTCTCTCTTGATTTATGCATGATAACCCCCCTTCCTTCTCAAAAATTTGTGTTTGGATACCATCTTACAGATATTCATAGGATTCGCCCAGTTTTTCGCCATTTGTTGTGCTAGGAGCTACAACCCTCCATTTCCTTGTAAACAATTTGCAAAATTCTTCCAGGAAAATGGATCCTCTTATTTGTCCTGACTTTGAAGACTCTTCAATTTGAATATTCGCAATAGATCCTTCCCTTTTTCATCCTAAAACCATTAGCTACCAAATTATTCTTTAAATACACATCTTAACATGTAACCTGATTTAGAATAATTCTTGATTGTATCAGAAATATTTTCTTAACACATGTGAATCTTTTACTTATCCAAAAATTCATGAAAACATGATAATTTGCAGAATCATGTGAGATGGCACAACATAAAATAAAAGAACTACATAAGATAACATTTGATGATGAAATTCACCTCTCCTAGGCTACCTCTCCAATACCCCTTTTCAACAATGAGACTATTCTTCATTAATCTCAATGTCAAAATTACAATGAAAATGGAATTACAAAGCCAAATTTGAAGTCACTCTTCAATTTTGATATTTAAAACAGAAATAGAGTTTACCATTGAATTCCTCTCGAAATTTTGAGAAAAATGAGTATAAACTCGACCAAATTCTTAACTAGCTCAATTTTACCCCCTTTACATGCTAAACAATGCACTATGGCACTCATTAATGGAAATCTGGACTAATACCTTCATAAACAACATCTTAGCACAAAAATAACATCACCATCATGATCCTCTCAATAAACTAAGAAAAAGAAGTATAAACAAGGCTATGTTTGGACATGGTTCTGCATGGAACGCAAATCAATACAAACTCATGACTCTTGTCCTCCTTGGCATGCAAACCAATGCATTGTTTGTACCTTCCTCCTACTATGTGCCTAGTCTTGGGATCTGTGTCTACCTTGGGATCTGTTCATGGTCTCAAATAGGCCATGGACCCAATCGTGGTCCACACCTTGGGTAACCGACGACATCAACTTAAGATTTATCTATGGGAATCTTCGTCAAGTGTGGCACCAATGGCGTAGTGGTTAGGGATTTGGAGAGTTGTATGGTGGGTTGCAGGATCGAACATCGTCGACCACGCCATATTTTATGGATTTTTTTTATATGGTAATAACATATAGTTTGTATCGCCCTGGATTTTGAGCTCAACACTTAATACATAATAATGTATGACAATAGGATCGAGGGTTGTTCCCTTGGCCCTATTGTCCAACCAATTCAACCTCCAATCAAACTTAAATTCAAACAAACATGTAAGCGGTTAAGCCAAATGGAGAGGGTGTAACGGTAAGTTGTTTGGTTGTTGGCCAAGAGATCAGAGTTCAAACCTCCGGGCTCTAACAAATTTTATTCGACCTTAGCCATATTAGGTTAATGGGAGACTGCCATGTGGCAGTCTCTCATTGGTCCATCTGAGCCTGTATGAAATTTCCACATGTCGAGATCTATTGGTCCACCTGGACTTATACAATTTCCCTATCACCTTGCCAACTCACTTGTACAGATGTGTACAGTCATGCCACATGTCACCCTTCTAGTGGTGCCATGTGTCACCCCCTTTTGACCTTTTGACTTGGTTTGACTAAAAATTTTATTGGCCATAATGTTTGCATACAAACATTTTTTAAGGAAATTTTTGTGTCATTAGAAAACTATCGTCGAGCTCTATGCAATGAAGTCCTTTTCGAGATCATTTGAAATGATCAAATTTTGAGCATTTCTAGATCCTCCTAGACCTCTTTAAGTGTTTTGGATCCTCCTGGATCACACCTTCCCACTGAAGAACTTTTGGTCCTCCAAAAGTATAGATATTTCAACAACTTAGCGATGATGAAGCTTCTTCACTTTTCCACCTTGTTGAATATTCTGGGATTGTTTCTTATCTTAGACTTGTTCATTTTGTATCTTCCATCTAGGATTTTGGATCTTAGATACAAATTTTATTTCTGGATCAATGTACTTCTATCTATTTCTCTGAAACATGGCTCTGACTCTGGCTCGTGGATACTGGTGCTAGCTTAGATCTTGCTCCAGTTCTATCTCATTGATTACTTCATAACAAAAGTTTGCTCACTGATTCTCTTATCCGCATTATTTAAATCTGAATCTTGTACTCAACATCCACTCCCATCTTCTTCTTTGTTGAATATAGTCTATCTCGGTAATCATGAAACCAAGTTGAATGTTGATCTTTCTTTCCCATTTGGACTCACTGGTCATGTACCATTGATGTATCTATAGGATTCTCTGAATGAATTCCCTATTCATTTCCTCTATCCTTTCCTTCAAGAAACTCTAAACATTTGTATCGCTTGACTTCCTTCTGATCAAGATATACATCTACATGAACATGACATAACATCCCGGAGATGCTTATAACATACATATTTATAAGTAATTACCTCTTATATTTACAAAGAATATTATTTCTTTATCATCTGTAGAAAGATTCATAACTTCGATGCTCTTCCCACTATTGATCTACATGTTCCACCTGCCTACATTCTTCTATTCCTTCATCTTTGGTTCTTCAGAATAAGAATGTTAACTTAGACAATTCGATCCATATGTAGTCCTTTAGCTGATAATAAGACAATTATTATTGTCTTCATTGTTGTCAAAAGGCTTAGAAATCCCTACAAGATTCCTCTCACTCTTGAAAATTCTATAAAAAGTGGCTATATATAAATCCCTACAAGATTCCTCTAACTCTTGTGTAAATGTATTGAACCTGGACATAATAGATCTAGCTAAACAATAATACATACATTTGTAGAGCGAATTGGAGAAAGAAGGAGGAGAGAAAGAATGAAATAATTCTCATTAACCATTGTGAATAATGAATAATTTACACATGATATACTCTATATAACTCAATGAGTGTGCATTGGAGGAGAACCAATGTGCCATAGTGGTGGTATAGAGTGATCTGAACACACACCAACAGTTACGGGAGTGAACTGCCACCTAGTCTAGTCTCTTAGGCAGTTACGGGAGTGAACTGTCGCCTAGTTGATTTA
>JASDQU010104007.1:169472-188243 GCA_032191745.1 Picea mariana | reverse complement strand
GTGTGTAAAAGAAGAACTACAATTTCTAGGCAATTGTGTTCTTCACTCCAAGATGACTTCACATAGAATGAAATTTATGCTCAATGAAGGTCTTGGTGAAGATGTTTGTCATTTTTTCCGCTGAAGGACATAAATATAAGTTGATGATCCCCTCATATACTAAGTCTCGGATGTAGTGCATGTGGATCTCAATGTGCTTTGTCCGCTGCCTCTGAACGAGATCTTTGCAAAACTTCAGAGTGCTTTGGTTGTCACACCAGATGACGATCGATCAATAAAACTGAATGCCCAACTCAATGAGAAAATGTTATAGCCACGTATCATGAATGGTATGTTAACTACCCCTATGTACTCTGCCTCGGCTGAAGATAGAGCAATGGCAGCTTGCTTCTTTCTTGGCCAACAGATAGACCCGAAACTAAGACTGAGTGAGTAACCAAATGTGGACTTGCGATCAGTGCTATCATCAGCACAGTCAGAATCAATAAACATGATGATATCTAATGTAGAGTCTGCTACATAATGAATCCCAAAGGTGATGGTGCCCTATACATATCGAAGGATACGCTTTGTAGATTTCCAATGTACCTCGTGCGATTCCTGCATGAACCTAGAAAATGCGCTAACTACATATGAGAGATCTGGTTTGGAGTGTGTGAGATACAACAAGATCCCCACTAGTTGTATGTACAGTGTGTTGTCAACCAGTGGAGTCTCCCCGCCATCCTCAAGTTTGACTCCTGATAGAAAAAGAGTCGGAGTAGACTTGCAGTATGTCATGTGAAATCTCTCAAGGAGATCTCATGCATACTTGGCCTGAGATAGTTTGATGCCTAATGCATCCTCGTTGATATTGATTCCAAGGAAGAAGTGTAGCAGACCCATGTCCTTCATCAAAAACCTGTATTGTAGAATCCTCTTGACTGCATCAATCACTGAAGTCGAGAACCTAGTGATCAACAAATCATCAACATACAGAGCTAAAAGTAGAAGTGAATTAGTCGTCTTGAGAATTTAGACATTCAGGCCTGATTTACAACGTACAAAGTTCTGTGACAACATGTAGGAATCCATCTTGGCATACTATGCCCTCGGAGCCTTCTTGAGGCCATAAAGTGACTTCTTCAATCGACAGACCAAAGATGAGTCCTGCATAAATCCCTGGGGATTCTCTATATATATCTCCTCAGAGAGATCACCATGAAGAAATGCATTCTTCACATTCATCTGATGAACTTCCCATCCCTTGGTTGCCGCAATGGAAAGTGCCAATCATATGGAATCCATCTTCACTACTGGATTGAAGGTATCATCATAGTCAATACCATGAACTTGTTGAAAGCCTTTGGTAAAAATCCTGGCTTTGTATCTACTAATATGTCCATTCGTTGCACTCTTGGTCCTGTAGACCCATCTGCATCTGAAAAGTTTCATCCCAGAAGGAAGGGGAACCAGATCCCAAGTCTGGTTCTCAAGGAGGGAGTTGTACTCCTCCTGCATGGAAGATTCCCAAAAGGGATTTCCAGCAGCCTCACCATAATATTGTGGATCTGAAGATTGAACCAAGAAGAGATTCCTGGAGGGCAATGGTTCAGTGGAAGTGAGTGCAACAAGAGGCTCCTCGAAATCAGATCGAGTCCTCCTAGTATCGGTTGGATCACCAATGAGATCCCATGCATCCTGAAGAGTATTCTATGCTCACTTGGGCCTCTACTCTGGCTCTGCAACTGCATCTAGATGCTTTGAATCTGCATCCGACTATACTGACTCTGAATCTGAATCATCTTATTCCTTTGAATTAGAACTCTCATCTGAAGAAGAGTTGGCATGTGCATTCTCATCATCTCGAACATGTGGAATAATGAAGGTGTATGCATGAAACTGTTGAGGTGCATGCGAGACACTTTCCTCGAATTGGACACTTCGCTCAATGATGAGCCGGTTCGAGGAAATATCAATAAGCCTATATCCCTTCAAATCGTTAGGGTATCCAACAAAAAATCACTCATTTCTTTGTGGATCAAGTGCCTTCCTCTTTTCAGAGGGAATTTGGGCCCATGCATGTGAACCGAAAAAGAAAAAGTGGGTCACTTCTGGTTTGAGGCCACTCCAAGCCTTGTAGGGGGTCTTATCCTTGACAGATTTATGGGGAGGCCTTTTTTTGATGTATGTTTCATAAATAAGTGCTTCATCCCATAGTCTCTATGGTAGTGACTTTGCATGCAGCATGCAATATTCCATCTCCTTTAGAGATCTATTTCTTCTCTCAACAACTCCATTTTGTTGCGGAGTATAGGGAACTGTGTGCTAAAATTGAATCCATGCCTCATGGAAAATATTGTGGATCTCATGATTCACATAATCTCCCCCGTTATCAGTTTGGAGGACTTTGATCTTTTTTCTGGACTATGTCTCAACCAGGGCATTGAAATCTTTGAGGTGTTGAAAGACCTCAGATTTTTTCCTGAGAAAGTAGATCCAAGTAAAACGTGAGAAATCATCAAAAAAAATGAGAAAAAACCTCACTTTTTTATGGATTTATGAATAAAGGGACCCATAAGGTCACTGTGAATTATATCTAAAGGTGCAGAAGCTTGCTGAGACTTTCCTTTGTCGAATTTCTCTTGAGGGTGTTTTCCGAGAACACATCCCTCACATACTCCCTTGGAGAAATGGATGTCTAGTAGACCATCAACTAATCTATGATTGCTAAGTTGTTGCATGTATCTGAAATTCAAATGTCCAAACCTTTCATGCCATATCCTACAACTTTCATCAACATGAGTAAGAAGTAAGGAAGAATCAGGTTCAATGAATTTAGAAAATGTATACAATCTAGATTGATTATTTAACTCACCGGTAAAAACCCTGGATTCTTTTTGCATGTTGTAGATGTCTATGAAATTTGGTGTGAATATGAATTTCTTTCCAGTTCCAGAATTCCTCATCTGATACACGGAGAGAAGGTTGACAGAAAGTTTGGGAACGTGCAACACATTCTCGAAGCTTCCATTGGTGAGTTCAATCCTTCCTTTGTTGGTGACTTCGAAAGAAGAGTTGTCCTCCATCAGAATAGGAGGACTTTTGCATGCATCCAATTAATAATATAATTCTTCTGAGGTAGCCATGTGATTTGATTCTCTTGAATCTATGATCCAAGCATCGGGAGAGGAGTTGATTGCAATCAAGGCCGGCATGGCTAGAATTGCCTTTCTTGGAATTCAGATCTTCTGGCTTCTTCTTCTTTGAACCCTTGGGGATGCGATATCCAAGGTTATTTTTCTAAAGTATTTGAGACATTAGATCTATTTGTTTTTGCATGCATGCAGATTCCAAATGGAATCCTTTGTGATAGCACGTGCATTTCTCCCCTTTTCTTCCCTTTTCCCCTTTGGATCCAGAGGCATCGGTGAAGGGTTTTGTGTACCCTTCATTCTTTGAATGTGCATGAGGTTTATGTTTATGTTTATATTTATATTTATGATATTTATGGCTGCCATCATGCACAGTGAGTGCATGCGCCCTTGGGCCTTTGATTGTGCCCATGTTGATGAGCTTGGTTTTCTCTTGTGTCAGGGATTCAATAAAGTCCTCAAGAGAAGGCATATTCCAGGTGGCTTCATAGGAAAATCTGACAGTATGGAATGTGGATATGAATATAGAGAATTCAGGACCAAGATTGGAGAGAATGGTGAGAACCATTTGTTTCTCTTCCTTCGATTTATCAACCCCGCAAGCTTTGAGTTGCAACACTAAATCCTTGAATTTTGTAAAGAAATCGTGGATATTCTTGAAGATTTTCGGATCTAATATAAGCAGTTCCACCTCCATCATGTGTCCCCTCATATCATCCTCTTTTCTAAATATCTCTTCCAAGGTGGTCCAGGATTCATTGGGAGTCTTACAGGAAGATATATGAAAAAAGAGATCAGGAGAAATAAGACTGCAAATTGTTCTGAGTGCCTCATCCATGCGATTTAAGTACTTGGATTTTTCTATGGCTGATGTTGGTTGTGTATCTATATTCAAGTTTAACCTGTACAAACCTCCGGTTTAGAGATGTATGTCTATTTTCTCCTTTCATGCAAAATAGTTCTAAGGTGTAAGAATGAATTCTTTTTGGAATTCTCTCTTTCCGTTGTCTTCAATCTTTTGTACTTGCAAAACATTTTGGTGTAGCCTTTTCTTAGAATTCTGTCGGATTTGATACCATGTAAATGTGTTGAACCTGCACATAATATATCTAGCTAAACAATAATACACACATTTGCAGAGAGAATTGGATAAAGAAGAAGAAGGAGAGAAAGAATAAAATAATTCTCATTAACCGTTGTGAATAATGAATAATTTACACATGATATACTCTGTATAAATCAATGAGTGGGAACTAGAGGAGAACCAATGCACCATAGTGGTGGTCTAGAGTGATCTGGACACACACCAATAGTTACGAGAGTGAACTTCCACCTAGTCTAGTCTCTCAAGAAGTTACGGGAGTGAACTGCCACTTAGTTGACTTAACTAGTCTCCAGTTAACTGACTGAACAGAGAGTAGTGAGGAGTTCACTCAGGGAATCAAGGATAATGCGCCAATCTGGTGATGATACCAAGGCAAGTTCGAATTAGCATGGTGATTATCCCAATGTTGCATGGTGAAAAAACCAATGCAACATCTAAACTCAACTCAACTAGTCAAACTGAAGTGTCAACTGAAAGAGAATATTCTCCAAGTGGATTATTCTCCCCTAAAATATAGGAGACTGGATAATGACTAATTATGAATAATAAACAAGGAAAAACCTTAGGAAAAAAAAATCCTAGGTGTGTGTGAAGTAACTGCAACATCTTGAAAATTCATAAAGAGTGGCTAACAAGCCCTCTATTACAACAATAGAAATAGACTTATAAAATGAATTTACATATGCATACTAACTTGTGATTTTACAAATATACATACTTTATAATATTTTTCCAAAATGAATCCTTTCCAATAGATTCCTTCTTCACGGACTCATTCTTCCCTTTGTACTAAAAGGAGTCTCATAGCTTCTTGTCTTTGACAATGCCTTTGACATTGATACTAAACCTAAAATTCAATCCGACGATAATTCCAAGAAACCATTGGACCCAATTATAGGTCTTCCTAGTAACCTATATAACCTCTCCTTTCGAACACCAAGAACTACTTTTGTGTCTTGAGTAGCTTCCCTTGAATACATAAGTACATGTCCATCCTAAAACACAACTACATATCCTTCATCTTCGAAATTTAGAACTGATAATAGGTTTAATTTCAAACTTGTAACATGCAACATATGTTCTATTCCCAGAAATCCTCTCGACTCGAGCTGGAATATTACATATCCAAACCCTCTTACTACTTGTATGTTATTAGTTCTAGATCCTACATAGCAATCCATGTCAATCTCTGAGAAATTAAGGAATACCGATCTCATTCCTATCATGTGGAGAGATGAGCCATTGTCCATGAACCATACCTCAATATATTCATGCATTACACTATCAAGACCAACCATTAAGAAGTATTATTTCTCAAATCTTTCAGCAAGACTATTAACTTCACTTGGGGTTTCTACCTATGTTCTGGTAAGTTCCTTTACATCTTCCTAGTTATTCTTCAGAAATAAGTGTGGATAAAGAGTCCAAAGATTACCTATATGATGTCCACTCTTACCACAATAAGAGGATATTTTCTTGTTCCCATCTTGGAATCGCAATCCCTTCTTGTCATTCCCCCTTTCCTTTTGTCTTGGAAAATGACCTTTACTTTTAGCCTTTTTCTTAGATGGATTTTCTTGCAAGGATTGTCTTCTTTGACATTTTGCCATATTATGGTTTCTATTTCCATAGAAAGCACATGGATATGTAGACCATAAATCCATACCAATCTTACTAGTCAAAATTGTATTCATTCCCTGTTTAGAATGCACATCTCTTCCCGAAGATGTCTTGCATCTGTTACCTTTCCCTGGGCTAGAAGGTAAGATTAATTTCTTATGAAGAACCTCTTCATTTTAAGTTCTCCCTACATCAGTCATCCTTGAGAATTCTCTATCTTTACGGGAAGAAGAATAATATGATGAATTATCTTCCTCAATTATACCTTTTGTAGGAGACAATCTCTCTTTCATTGTATAATTTCCATTCTCTACTTTCCCAACTTCATGGAATGGTGCCAATATCTAGTCCTTAGCCTACAACTTTCTTTCCAATTCATGAAAAATATATCTATGGAATTATTCGTGACATGTCAAACAATATTTAAGCTTTTTCTTCTCTGCCTTCACAGATTGTAGTTGCATCCTTAATTCAGAATTCTCCTTCCAAATTTATCGGTTAATGTCCTTCTAGATCCTTAACTTCACGAGAGATTTACTCATGTTGTTATATGTAATAATAGATCTGTGATAGGAGCCTTCAACTATCTTTACCAACTTGAGTCTTGGACCTAATCACATCAACTTGCAAATACTTTGTTGAAAGATTGGGTTGGTTTTCATTGATGTCAACCCTTCAAGAAAATCCAGTAGAAAAWTTTGGTAGCCTCATAGGTGTGTTTAAGGAACCCAAAGTTTATTAAGGAATATGGACAAGAAGGACAGTGTAATTGGAGGGAAGAATGTCATATATGGATATTACATGTTGTTTCAATTATGATGATATGTGTTACATTACGTGGTTCCTCACGGTTGAGGAGATATGTCTTTGTGAAGTTGGAGGACCCTCAAGAATATTCTAGAAACCCCTAGAAGGCCAACAAGAAGTCAATTATTCTGGAAGCTCCTAGAAAGTCATCAAAAAGTTTGCTAGTCAAAGTGGTTGAAACTAGGAGTTAATTATGGGTAAAGTTGTTGAAATAAGAAAATAATTAAAAATAAATTAGTTGCAACAAGAAGTTATGAGTTTACTAATTATGGGTAAAGTAGTTGCAACACAAAAGTGGGTTAGCCATAGAAAAGGGAAGATGGGTAAAACAATTAGAAGATGGCCCCTAAAGGAAGGCACTTGGAAAGTATAAATAATAGATTAAGAGACTGTCATTAGCACATATTGAACACATTGAATATATATGTTATAAAGTGTCATGGGAAGGAACTATTAAAAAATCTGAAGCAGTGAGTCTGAGGCATCAAAGTTCAGTAAAGAGAGAAGTTGAAGGAGCCAAAGGGACAAAGTTGAGCTTACGATTCTAGGGTTTTCCTGAAGCTATCTACGATTTGCAATGAAGGAATAGTGTGAACATTCATGAGTTTCAGTGAATGAAGACCGTGGACATTTCGAGTTGCAGTAAAGGAAGAGCACAGACATCGGCATGGTTTAGTGAAGGAAAATTTGAACTCTCAAAAAAGAAAATAAATCCATGAGTTGCAGAGCCATCAAGGCATGGACATCCGTGAGCCACAGTGGGACAAAGAGTGGCCATCCTTGAGTTCACAGAGCACAGGGCGTGAATTTGTTGAGAAATACAAATATTTGAAGATCAAATCTATCAGGTCAACTACAAGTAGAGAGGTATGGTTTAATGTGGATGTTAGTGTATATATTATGTAGAAGTCCAACACAAAAAATTCTTGGTAGTTAATGAGTATTTTAATTGGAAGACATTCTTGTGGATATTGGAATGAGGGTTTGTGACATAAGGGTTTGAGTGGATTTGATGAAGTATAACAACAATGACAAGTTGTGGCAATGAAAGTGATAGATCTCAATGGTTGAGGATATTATTGTGACAAGTTGTTGGTACATGTTGTGACAGGATTTTTGTATAGGTTGTGACAGGTTGTGGTACATGTTTTACAGTGACAAGTTTCACAGGGATAGATTGACAATGACAGAGTGAGAGTGGCAGTATCAATATTTTGGCACTTATCTTTCAGGGTTGTTGGATGAGGCAAGGAAAGGGGGCTGCAATGTCCTTCCGATTGGTGTCATAAAACTAAGGGAGTTGTAGCTTCCTTTAGGTTGGAGCCTGAGAAACCATGGGGTTGTAGCCTCCTTTCATTTGTAGTTGGAAAGCAAAGAAGTTGGTGCTTCCTATGAATGTATTTCTTTTGACATATAAGAAAAGCATTATGTGGTTTTCTCCCACATTGGGTTTCCACGTAAAATATTGGTGTATTATGTATATGTGTGGTTTCTTATTGTTCATTGTTTATGTATACTGCTCATATTGAATGTTATCGGTAATATGCTCATAAAGTTAAACAATACATATTGTAGTTAAAATTGATTAAAAGTACTAATATTGATTCACCCCCACTCTCAATATTCCAACATACTTATAAAAAACCAGCTCTGATACCAACATGATCTGAAAATCCTTAGATGCCAAATTATTTTTTAAATACACATCTTAACATCTAACCTGATTTAGAATAATTTTTTTATCGTATTTGAAATATTTTCATAACACATGTGAATGTTTTATTTATCCAAAGCTTCATGAAAACTTGATAATTTGCATAGTCATGTGATATGGCACAGTAGAAAATAAATGAACTACATAAGATAACATTTTATGACGAAGTTCACCTCTCCTAGTCTACCTCTCCAAGTCTCGTTTTCAATAGTGAGATTGTTCTTCATTAATATGAAATCTCAAAATTACAATGAAAATGGACTTACAAAGCCAAATTTGAAGTCACTCTTCAGTTCTACTACTCAAACCTAGAAATAGAGTTTTCCATTGAATTCCTCTCGAAATTCTGAGAAAAATGATTATAAACTCAACCAAATTATGAATTGGCTCAATTTTACCCCCTTTACACACAAAACAATGCACCATGGCACTCATAAATGGAAATATGGACTAATAATTTCACAAAAAACATCTTAGCACAAAATTAACATCACCATCATCCTCCTCTCAATAAATTGAGAAAAATGAGTATAAACAAGGCTCTATTTGGACATGGTGCTCCATGGCACAGAAATAAAGACAAACTCATTACTCTTGTCCTCCTTGGCATGCAAACCAATGCACTTTCCAAACCTTCCTCATACTTTGTTCTCAGTGTTGTGTTGATTTTGTCACATGGGTGAGAAAAAACACAACACTTACTTGCCTAGTTAATTCAACTAAACAAGATAGAGAGTTGTGAGTTGATTAGATAATCAAACATGCATGAAATAAGGAAATAAAAATAAAAGGAAACAAATGTTAGAAAAACTTGCAAGAACTATTACCATGAAAAATGAAAATGACAATCATATAGTTACCAATGGATGAATATATTGATAGGATAGCACCGTAGAGAAAGGCAGGGACTTATGAATAACCTCTTCCTCCTTGGGAGGGCTCTTGAGTTCCATAATAGAGAGCTCTTCTCTTCATGTAATGGAAAGTAACAATGGTGAATAAATACAATGCCAATCCTCTCAAGAGGTGAGTGGAATGGCCCTTGCTATAGTGCTTGAATGATTCAAAGAGAAATGAGGATTCTCCAAGAAGAATTCTTGCAGCATAACAATATCTTGAAAATCTTGTTTTCTTAGCACACCCATGGTACATATTTATAGTGTCCATTCATGGAAAGATATAACTGGTTCATGATGTCAACAAGGGGCCTTTGAGGGTACTTCCTAGCACTTGACTAGCCTCCAAGCTAGATTTCGCTCAGATTTGAGTGTCAAATCGTGTTGGAGGTTGGACTAGAAGTGGTTGGGAGGATGACAAGATTCATAAATGTGTCATTCATGAGAAGTGCGTGGGTTTGCTTGTAGACAATATCGCATTCTGCACACAGTGCGCAAATAGGGTTGTGTTAACCCACGCATTCCACACATAGTGTGTGTGCTTCCTTTGGTGAATTTCTGCATATTGATTTATGAACAAAGTATATAGTTTTATGCCCTTTTTGATGTATTTTGATGTTGTAGGTGTACTAATTTTTGTTGGAACTGATGTCTTTCTTCAACCATTGTTTGTAATGCCACGGACAATTTTTTGGTGATAACAGATGCCCCCTGATGTGTGAGGTTATGAGCATACGTATAGCTGAAATATATCAATTTCAATGTTTATTTTGCTAATGATTCCATTGTGTGGAAGAGTGAAGAGAGGAATTGCAAGAGTGATCAACCAGAGGGAGAGGGAAAATTGTGGGAACCAAACCTTACCTTTCTCTAGGAGGAAATTAAAATCTGTATACAAATGAGGCGGGCATGCCCCATGCTTGTGTTATGAAACCAAAATGTGGGATTGTAAATGAAGAGTATGATGATGTAGATAGTTGTAGCGCCCTCAGGGGCAGTTGATAATGGTAGATGATGGTTCTGAATGGTGAAATGGATCTGAATAGAGTAATGGATGACAGTAAGAAGTGTCAATGACTCATAGGCATTGATGGCCTATCAAATTCATAGGTCTTCGGCTGGTATGGAAAACTGCAACGGTCACATAGTAAGACCCAGCTTAACATAAGAGTTTGTTGGAGTTGAATGTTATGGGGGTCAACGGAATAAAAAAGAAATGATGACTCTCTCTCTTCCGTCTGAGACTCCTTTTTGAAAAGGTAACAAAATTCAAGATATTGCCGCTCTTCTGAAAACTGTGTTGATGTCGATAGGAAGGGAGACACGACGTCAAGAAGAAAAGGGCGTCTTGAAATCCACTGCATAATAAGTGATATCAGGTACTGACGGGTAACATGGACAAAGTCAAGACACTATGGGACTCAAGACTTCCCTTGCTTGGGGTGTTGAAGGCTGATTGGCAGCAACCGTAAAACTGGATCTAGTTTCAGGGGGACAACTAGACATGGGGTTAAACTATACTGGAGGCTGAAAATGTGGGCAAACTCAGAGATTGTGGTTCTACGGATTTGGGATACTTGGGGTTTGTCAAATATGGCTATATGAAAAGGGGTCAATATCCCAACCAAAGGAGACATAGGTTTCTTTCTCAGGTAAAAGAAGGCCATCAAGGATGATGACTAAAAAAATGGTGTATATGCTGGAAACAAGGGATTTATACAATTATCAAATGAATAAAGAATAATTTTGGTTGAGTATATAGATACAGAAATGGGTGCCCTGGTGAAAGATGGCTTGGCCTATTTAGGGTGAAAGTTGGTGAAATGGAATTGATGGATGGTGGGGGGCCCATGGGTGGGTTTTTGTATTAGGTAAATGGATGGATGACAATATGCAGGTGGTAAAACTGATGGTGGATGAGATGGAGGGATAATGGAACTGCGAGGGTGCATTCAACAGAACCAAGTGTAGGATAATATGACCCGGGAGTCCATTGGGAAGGTTAGCAATATAATAAGAAGAAGTATGGGGTTCATTCTCGGAAGTGAAAAAAATATCTGGACTCCTAATCCTAAGGGGTGAAAACAACATGAGTGTCAAGTTACCAAGGGGAACTATGAATGGGACAACTCATGTGGGGGAGAGTGTTATCAGTTGACAGTACCAAATTGTGGCAGAGGTAAAGGTATTGCAGAGCCAGATGTAGGGACCCTAAAGGAAAATTCCATAGGGTGTGACTGGGATATGCAATTGTTTATAGAGGGAATAATTACATGTCAGTGTCAAACATATACATGAAGGGGCTATTAGATCTCTTAACAAGTACCTACACATAAAAATCTAAATACCCGACATGAAAAACATCTAATGATAAAGAACATATAACAACTATTTGATAAAACTGAAAGTGAGCATGCATACTTGAATGTGACGTGAAGAAAATGCTCATTCGGGGAGAAGTGCAGATGATAAGCTAGGGAATATGAATGTGTAGATGGCTAGATCAGGATCTCATGGCCGAGAACAGTTCTAAAAATGGATTCTCTAGGCTTCTGTACTAGAATGTGGAAGTTGGGAAAAAGGGATTATATATGGATGGTGAGCCCACAATGCCACCTCATTTTCACCGACACTATTGGTGATCTGGAGAGAGTGTTGTGAGGTGATTTGGAATATTACGAGAGCTTGGGGCGATCGATCAGGAAGTTGTAAGAGACACGTTAGTGACCTTATCGCCTCTCATTTTTTTAATTTGATGAATGTTAGCTAGGGATTGTACGGAGGTTCGTACAAGGTTTTTTAAGGGTAGGTTCCCTATAGTGCACGGGAAATAGGTGAACACCTGCGCATGGGTGCGTGAGTAGGAGTCGATTTCCCACACATTATGTGTGGGTTTAGCCCAAACAATCATGCATTTGTGAATGCACGACTATGATGGGGAAACCTGCACATAATGTGCAGCTATGAGGATTATAGTGGCACATATGGGCACATGTGATAGATAGACAGGCCCGCATGTACCATGGACAACTGCGCACTCATGCAATGTTGTGGGTATGACAGTTTCACATTAGTGTGCATTTTCATAACAAAAAGTCATGCATAGATGTGCGACTGTATAGGATAAATCCGCACATTGTGCACAGGGTCATGGATGTATGATGTTTTTTTTTCATTATTATTATTTTTTGATGTATGAGGTAGCTAATCAGGTGTTTCTGGGTGAATGCAGGTGATCAACAGAGTTGGTGACGATGTTGGTCCACTGGTGAGAGCGAGACTGGGATCCTTTGAGAGAGGTTGTGAAGGAGTAGCTAGTAGTGCCCATACATTTGGTGACCTATGGTTTATTGAAGTTCTTTGACTGTCTGTTGATATGGTCACATGAGTTCTTACTGCAGTTTATGATTTGTATGTGGAGCAATTACCTGCAATGCTTTGTGGTGCAGGGTGAGAAATTGTTGTTCTCTACAACAGATGAAATTTATTTTCTAACAGGACTCCCATTCTGGGGGAGGGAATTGGTGACCGATCGCCATATTCTAGGGGAGGATAAGGTAGAAACTATCGTGACATGACATTGTTCTGGTCCAAACCTAATGTCGAGTTCGGTAGTGTGGATTGAAGCCCTTGATGACCTATTGACAAAGTGTATAGCGGCCATGATGGTGAGGATTTCTGGATCCTTATATACTCAATGGATCATGGGTGGGCAGTTGAGAGTAGTCAAGGAAGTATTGGTTGGTGACATGTTTGCATGGGGTGTGTTGATGCAAACCTAGATAGTGTCCCAGCTGAACCGATGTCAGGGTGTTGATTCCGGTGACTTTTATTTTGGGTCATTTTTGGTTGTTTTTTTCTTGGATAGGGTACCCCTATTGCGCCCTTGGATTTTATTTGCGCCAGCGTTGTGGCGAGAGACTCGGTTGATGCTGTGGGTGCATGTTTTGTCCTGACATGGTGGGGGGGTGGTCATTACTTTACGACCATAGTTTCTCGAGTGTGGCGAAAAATGTCGTAGGTTATTTTACAGTTTCCATACATTGGTATGGATTATAGACATGCTCCAGACATAGTGCTACCTCCTATGGAGGAGTGGGATGAGAGAGGTATGTGTGTTATCTGTATTTTTTATTTTGGCAAATAGCGTTGATCAGAAATGTGTATGGCTATTGACATTATATATGGGTTTTTTGGTAGATGTTGGACCCCGGGGTCGGGAAGCTGAGGTTGTCCAAGAGCCTGCTTGACGGGATCCAGCAGAGGTGAGGGTTGGGCATAGGCATCGACGAGATGATTCCAGTGCAGGACCGTCGAGAGATCCACGGGGGTATGTGACAATAGTTTTAGAGGATCTACACCGATGATTAGAGCAGGTACTAAAGGGGTTTCTAGAGGGCGTATGGGCCCATATCAAGAATAACAAGGTCTTGGATCAGTGTGTAGGATTACCAGCAGAGTGGTGGATGATGATCCATAGGGAAACAATGGAAGGGGTAGCTATGATGGGTCAGTTGCCTCCGAGAGCTCGAGTGCCCCCAACCGGTGGGGTTCCTTTGGCTGACAAGGGACCTGGGGGGGGAGCTCTAGGGGAACTGTGAGTGTTGGGATGATATGTATGGGTTTGTGGGCCTGATTTTGTATAAGGTATTTGATACCCATCTTTGTAATCATAATGATGATTAGATGAGATTTATGAGCCTATGGGAAGATGTGTATTTTTTGTAAAACAATGATGACCTTTATGATATATATAGTGGATATATTGACGATCATACTTGTATTTTTGTTTTGTGTTTATGGTTTTGATGTTTATTTCTATCTTTGATAGATATATCATGCTATGTATTTGATTTTTTTAATGTGATAAATGCCAATCCAATACTAGGTTAGCCACGCGATCTACAACTTGATTGAGGGTCCTTGGAATATGTGTAAATGTGATAGAATAAAATTTACGAGATAGGAGTCTAACTTGCAAGTATTTGTGGAATAGGTAAGGGTCATGAACATGATACACATTGTTGATTTGCAGGATGATGAGCTGGGAATATAACAGAATGCTAAGGTGACGAATGTGGCGGTGACTGGCCTCGGCGAGGACACCAACGACGATGTCATACTCAGCTTGGTTGTTAGTGGTCAGACCTAAGAATATGACTCTAGAATGGAGTATCACATGTGAGGGGGTATAGAGGGCCCAAGCAACCGAAGCGAGATTATGGGTCCAGCAGTTGGCACCGTCAGCGTAACAAATGTGGTAGGTTGATGGATGATGCATTTGTCAATAACATGGGTGATAGATGAGACATGAGGAGTGGTGGATGATGTAAAATAAGACTAAAAAGTCTACCAATGTGTATAAGGAGAAACCTAAGGTAGGGGGGCTATGCTTAGGTATTAAAATTCTTCAATTACAACCTGTTGACAGGTTCTTTGAGGGGGGAACCATCTAGAGAGGACAATATGTAGGCACCTTTAGTGAGGCAATGTTGGATGATGAAGGGGTCATGCCATAATGATTCGAATTTCTCATGGTCAAGAGTGTCGTGGGAGATATCATAGGATAACACAAGATCACCTTCATTTAATGAGAAAAGGTTCACAATATGGTCAAAGGTGGCTTTGGATAGCTTTTTAGCTGCCTCATTGTGTTGTAATAAAGATCGACGGTATTCATCAAGGGAATCTAAGGTCAACAAGCGCTACTCCATTGGAGCAGTGTCAGGTAGGAGCTCTATGGCAGTGCGTAATGTGGGGATTTCGCACTCGATAGGGAGTGGCTTCAATCCCATGGACGAGGTGGAATAGTGTAAAACTGGTGGTAGTTTTGACTGTCGTGCAATAGGCCCATAAATTTGAAAACAACATATGATTCCAGTTGGTCTTATGTTTGTTAACAATGTGTTGTAGCATGGTTTTGAGGACTTTATTGACAGCCTCTACCTGTCCATTGGACTAAGGGTAGTATGGGGAGGAAAAATCATGGGTGAAGCCTAACTTTGAGGATATTTATGCAAAGATCTCGTTCTAAAAGTGTTTACCATGATTGAAAAGTAAATATTGTGGGATTTTGAATCGAGTAATGACATGGTTGAAGAAAAAATGCATTGTTGTGTCAGCAGTGTTGGTAAATGTGGGCATGGCTTCGACCCATTTGGTAAAATAATCCATTACCACCGCAATGTACTTGTGTGCATTACTATATGGATGATTGCAAGTCATGAAATCGATGGCCCATTTACAAAAGGGGCCTATCGTGATGACTGGGTGTAGAAGTGTTGGTGGAGCTCATGCTTTATTTGCACAAAGTTGGCATTTATCGCATCGTTTGATGGTGTGGATGCAGTAATGAAACAAAGTGGGCAAGAAGTATCTTGCACGAATGATTTTTTGGGAAGTAGATATACCCAAGAGGTGACCACCGCAAGCGTCACTGTGGAAATCATTCAAGACTATGTCGGCTTCGTCAATGGTAAGACATTGTCAAAGGATGGTATCGACCCTGCGTCGGTAAAGAATGTCTATGATGAGGAGGTATCGGGGAGCCTGATGGCGAATGCGTCGGTGGTCATATCTAGAGAGGTGAGACCCAAACTTTTTTGTATGAAGGTAGACGATAAGATCGTCGTACCAGGCATCATCTGAGGAGATGAAGAAGAAGTGTTCATCGGGGAAATATTCGTTGATGGGGGAAGATTTGGTGTCTAAGGGAAAATTTGTAATGTTTGGCTAGGACAAGAGTTTTCTTTCCCTAGGAGTGGAAAACTCTAGATTGTATTCCTAAAGGATAAAGATCCATCGGGAAAAAATTTCATTGATCTGTTGTCAGATGAGCAAGTACTACGTGGGGTTGGAATCTACCATGACCTTGGTAGTTTGAGGAAGAATGTAATGCCACAGTTTTTGGACTGTGAGGACAACTGCTAAAGCGAGCTTTTCATCATGAATATATTTTAAGGGTGGTCCTGAAAGGTTTTTACTAATGTAGTAAATCACATTTTCACGCATGTCATCCCTTAATTGGACGAGGACTCCTACAACTGAAACAATAGAGGCTGATAAGTAGAGGATGTAATCACAATCATAGTCTGGGGGACTAATCAAAGGGTCATTAGATAGGGTGGATTTTAAATCATCAAAAGTTGTTTGAGCATGTTTGTCCCATCAAAATGGGATATCATGGCATAGTAAATGGAGATAACCATGTGCACAAGTGACGTAGTCTAGGACAAAGTGATGTAAAAAGTTGGATTTTCCTTGTAGGCTTTGAAATTGGCATAAATTCCTAGGTGGTGGAATTTGGGTGATATCATGGACCTTGAGGGGGTCCATAGTGATCTTGTGTTGGGAGACAATGAACTCGAGGAGGCATCCAGTAGTGACACATAAGACACACTTGAGGGGGTTAAAGAGGATATTATATTGGTGACATCGTTGAAAAATGATGCGTAAGTCGTCTAAATGCTAGGTTCTCTTTTTGGATCGAGCAGTGAGGTCATCTAAATAAGAAAGAATGATGTAGGAAACGTCATGAAAAATGTAGGTCATGGCCCATTGGAATGTAGCACCAACATTTTTATCCCAAAGGCCATGACGTGATAAGCAAAGGTGCCCCAAGGGGTTGTAAAAGCAGTTTTGTACTGATCTGTTGGGTGGATTTGAATTTGATTGTAGCTAGAGAACCCATCCATAAAGGAAAGTGCCTTGTGGTCAGCACAATCATCGATTATTTGGTCGATGAAAGGGGTTGGGAAGTTGTCTTTGGGACAAGCGTGGTCGAGGTCGCAAAAGTCTGTGCAAACACGAATAGTTCCTTGTTTTTTGTTAACAGGGATGGGGTTGGAGACCCAAGAAGTGTACACAATGGGGTAAATGAACTCGACAGGGCATAATTTGTCAATTTCGGCTTTGATAGATGCAGCTTTGGACGAGTGGAGGGGCATTTTTTTAATGAGCAGGAGTGATATCCAGCCATGTGTCGATTTGATGTTCGATTATAGAAGGATCGAGGCCAAGCATCTCCTTATATGACCAGGAAAAAATATCCTGGTATTCCTGAAAGAGAGATTTGTAAGCAATTATTTCTTTAGGGGAGCATGCAACGCCAATGGTGATATCTTCTACAATGCTTGGTTTAATGAAAATGTCAATTTTGACTATGGGGGATATGTTTTCCATGTTTCCTTCTTCAAAAGCATCAGGGGTAGGAATTGAGTTTTTGAACCTGTCAGTATGCCCTGGAGGAATACATTCCTTGGTTTCAATTGCGCACAGGGATCCATGGTTAGGAGGGTGAAAGACCTCTTGTGAGAGGAAAAGTGCTCGATGATGGAGTGCATTCCATGGGAAAACAGGGGTAGTCATTTCCTCCAAGATATCTTCGTCGCAATGAAATATGTGAGAATACAGAGGATCCTAGGAGATGGTAGGGGGAACCGTCAACAAAGAAGTGGCATTGGCCTCAAGGGATGAGGACGTAGAAGGGATATCGTGTATAGGGTGTGATGGCTCACTTGACATAAACTAAATGTCAAGACATTGTGGATGATAAACTATGGTGGGGGGAAAGATCTCATATGGGAGACTTGTCAGAGAATTGGGAGGATTTGGGGGAATATCCTTAGACAGTCGAAATGTGAACCATGGAGGAATGGGGAGTGACTCGGGTTCATGGGAGTTGATAATGACAGTATATGGGGAGTGGATGAGGGGATTATGTTGCATCATGAGTGGTGGGGTGATCAGATGAGATTGAATAGGGGTTGAGTGACAACCTTGGTATTCAACAATCAAAGGACATTGGTATGTGAAATGAGAAAGTGAGTCACAAATAGAACAAGGAAATATCATTCACTCAAGGACCGATGATGAAATATATCGAATTTGAGTAATGTGAGCATTAGTAGGGAGTACCTGAGAGGGCTCAGGAAAAGATGTGTGGCGTACTGCGTCTAATGTTTGGTAGAATTGAGGTAGAGCTAGGAAATAATGAGTGTAACGACCATATTCTTAGCATATGGCACAAGCGAAATTGGTCCGTAACCCTTTCTTGCGTGTAGTTGAGGACTCCATAGTAGCAGCATATGTACTTGGTGGAGTGGCAAGAAATGGGGTTTCTTTAGGGAGCTATATAATATTGTGTAACTCAGGAAGAGTAAGACATTTGTTAGTGGGGTGTCCTTCTCTTATGCATAGTGCACAATGAGGTTGATCTCGAGGAGGGAATGGAGATATGGGCTCATTCTTCCTTCGTCTACCCCCAATAGTGGTAGTGTTGCCACCATTTAGGGGTAGGGGTGGTGTGGTAGGAGCCTGTACTAGGATCTGCATCGGTAATCCTATTGTCTAAGGAGGTAGAGATGGTATAGGAACCATAAAGGGTGGATGGAGATACCATACAGGGATGGCAATAACCATGTTGGGAAGGGTGAGGGTAGTAGCTACCTAGAATGCTTGGAATCTAGGTGGGGGGTAAATAAAGGGGATTTTGGT
>JASDQU010104007.1:143010-157615 GCA_032191745.1 Picea mariana | reverse complement strand
CAAGGACAACAACAATCAACTACAAACCAAATAAAACGTCATGGTAATTCAACCAAGACACTGCTACTGCCAACTACTTCAACACAAAAATTTTCTTGGTTGTAATCAATTTTAGAATAGGGAGTGAAAAATGAATGTGGGAAGGCGATGGGGTTGTAATTAGCGAAAAGAGAAATAATGGTGGGGAATGAGAGGGTTTATTTTTTGTAAAATTAATCAAGTAATCCATATAATCATTTCGTTAAAATGAGATACACCAACCAAATGATCATTGTGACCCAATAACAATTCTTGTGTATTAACTAGTTCATTGTTCATAACCAAATATTTAAATAGTGTCAATCAATCAAAATAGTAATCATTCCACAAAAATCTGTAGGGGAGCTCTGTTTTCTCCCGTTTATCCATAAGAAATTTCCAAATAAATACACAGTCAATTAGTTTCACTATTCTCATCAAATGCGGGAAACAAAAAAAAACATGCTCGATTATGTCTCTACATTTATTTAATAATTAAACTTCACTGTGGTTATACTGTCACAACATTTGTGCCTGTCACTGTGCATGACATTCATTTAACATACCCAATGGACATTCAACACAATGATCCATATTCATTTTGTAAGGATCCTGGCTTGTCATTTAAACACCTAGATAACCAATCACAATTTCAACTCACACTAAACTGGGAAATATACAACCATTCGACAAAACGCAATTTCATTTATGTGACTGTACAGGTCCAAATTTTTCCTTTGAATCTAAACATTTAAAATGTTGGATTATTCATCCAACACAACAAGGCAGCAACAACATATCTGACTTCGTAATACAAATAATCGAATCGAAACAAGGCCATGTTTAAAATCTATGACTATCTCTGAGTGTGCAACCTAAAACATCCATATCATACATAGTGGGCAGCCACCCAAAACACCACGATGCAACATTCCCATTTGACAATTCTAAACACACATTCATAGTATTAACTCAACCCATCATGATGAGCTATCAATCTAATACAATATTGCTTCCGACTAATCAAACTGCAATCAAAACCATGTCGTGTAAAACTCAGGTTCATCCTTGATGATGCAATCAAATAACCATAACACATACAGTGGATGGAATTGCCATAGTAATCCATGTTGCAATAACCAATTTTCCAAAAACTCATAGTTACAGTGACCATTTATTCGTGGTGTAGGAACACCACACATACAAATGCATTACGCACTCGCATCATTAAACAATTGTAACTAATGTCGAGTTTAACATCCCAATAAACTTCAATGCAAAAGACAATGATTGTGTATCAACCCCAATATTCAATAAACCAATTCAATGTTGATCCTATACTTGGACTATCGTAACAATCAAGAACCGGCCTAACATGTTGTGGCAACCACACATACCCATACATCGACATGAAGCGAGGCTGTGACTTTCTCAATTAGAACAATACTAGGTTATCAAACACAAGGAGAGAGACTATGTATTTTGAATTGTCCAATTAAAAATGCAGGGTTTATCCATTGTAATAACACATGTAGTGACTAGATACCAAAACCAACATGATTTTCACATGACCAACTGGGCGAGCATCTACTCAATTTTGTTGACAACATGCAACCATCCAACAATAATCAATAGTAAACCCGACAGGCCACACCGGTATTCTCTATCAACCCTCAGACATGTAGAGTTAAGGGTTTTCTCTGTGGCCAACACAAGGAAAGATAAATCCAACTCCTTTCAATGGTGAAAACCTCTGAGACCAATGGTGCATACACAGAAAGAACCACAATTTATTCATGAATAGGTAACAAATCCCGTGACAGGAGGGATATAACAGAGGAGTGAGGCTCCCATTCGACTTGGTAATGATACTTAACACGCGCAGAGTATAACCCTCGTGGATCTCCAGTCAAACAAATAAAATGTTGAGGTGAAGACAGGGCTGAGATAGAGAAAAATAACCCACTACAGGACCTTTAGTGGTGAAAACAAACCAATGCTCAAGTGAACAAAATGTAGTGACAAAGAGTGTTTCCAACCATTAAAACCCATAAAAGCCAAACACTGGATATAGCGATATGAATGCATGAGGACAGCCAGCCACCCAAAAGTAAAAAAAAAACCTCCAACTAAACCAAAAACAATAACAGAGAGCCCTTATGGATTMTAACACCAAGGATGACTAATAGCACTATGACTTCAACATTATTGCAGAGAAAAGCATCTCACTTCATTCCAAAAATCACAATTTTACACAGTTGCAATACTCAAGGAAAGCACAACCCATACATTTGAGCCAATATCCATTTCATAATAGAGCAGACTCATGGATAGAAAAAAAAGACATACCTATAATCCAAGCACCTTAAAACACGAGTTGGCCGAGCAGTTCCTCCCTGCTTGAAAATCAGAGCATAACCACAACAACAAGTTTGAACAATAGCCCAACTAGGGTGGCAGCCAACAGATGGAGTAAGGGTGATGTGTAGTAAATGCACGTCGCCTCCACCCACAGTCCATTAACTCCTTAGTACATGCCAACAAGCCTTTCATTAACACCATTAATCAAACCATGTACCGAAACCATCACCCGTTAAAACCAATAGCACGACCCATCCCAAACTTTATGCCATAACATAATCACTATTACATATGACTTAATTTATCACCTTGTCAAATGCACCACCCACATCCTATCCTTCAAAAACATACCATATGTATATTAACCATATAACTCAATCAAATTGTATAACCATTAGCCTATTGTTATGTCAAGTAATGACCATTAAAATTCAATGCATGTAGAGTAGCATATAGCATATTTCAAACTCTTCCCTTTGCATTTGTAACATTGCCTTTCATTTATTTCCCATTTCTCATATATTTCATTTCCAACATGTTTATTGTGCAGGTCTCCTAGTAATAGATCCAATAACAGATAGCAATGATAACAAGGATAACATAGGCCGTTGTGAAATAAAACTTGACCTAGAGCAGCAAAAAAATCACAGAACATGCCTTATCCATCGCCAATAAAACAAGATTATATCACCATGTAAGTAGTGTTGAACAGTAGCATAACATCAACTAAGCACCATACCTGATATCCAATCTACAAGGGGGTCCCACCTACTAGTATTATTTATCTTTTATAATAATAGGCTTTAGAAACACTTTGTGGGCAAAACTCCGTTGCGATTTTAATCGTCAACAATGGTGTTTTCAGGGAATTCCTTAAGTAGTAGTTCTCTAAGAGGGGACTCAATGAGAGGAGTATTGTCTCTTATATTTGTTCCGTTAGAGGAAACTACACACACTTGTGATGAAATAAATGAGTTTAGGAGAGTTTGTGCTCCATGATAATTCCTTAACAAGGATGGGTCCTTAAATATTCCAAGGCCAATGTAGATGACTGGAAAACCATCCGAGCTAGCATAGACAAGAGGGATGATGTTGTCAATATTGGTGAAATGATTAGGCTCGTAATGTTTAAGTTGGTAGATTGTGACGATTTTCCCGTTATTGAGGAACATCATCGTACGAAACACAAAAGAGGCTACCGCCTTCATCGCATACATGTCTACGTCTGAATAAGATATTGTAATCAAGTGGGACGTCGATAACTTCAATGTCAATCAGGATGGTTTTTCCCCCAAGTTCTATGGGTACATTTTGTAATATCCCTTCAGGGGATGATGGGCGACTAGCATAATCTCTCAGGGTGATGGCAGATGGTACTAGCTTAGGTGAGTCGAGTTTCTACCAAACTCCTTTGAACATGATGCATGTGGATGCACCTTCATCAATGATGCATCGATGAACTGTGATGTTCCAGATATTAATTGGTACCTGAAAGGCTACCAGAGCAGGGAGGCACGGTTCTCCGCTATCTAAATCAAAGGTGATTAATCGAGTATCAGCTGGGTTGACTGCCTCCAAGGAGGAAATCAAGGGTTTTCGATGTGATGGAAAATTTTGGAGGACCTCCAACACATACATGGTTGTAGGAGACTGTGCTAAGTCATCAACCAGACTGTATTTATGGGATTCCCTAGCATGAGGGTTATGTACATTTCGTCGTAAAGGTATGCAGAGTATACGGAGATTTGGTTCAGCGTTAGGATGTGGGATCATCAATGGTTGTTCTATTGTAGCTAGAGCTATTTCTGAGGTGGTTGGGGTAGATTCTGGAGGCATGTCATATTGACAATTGCTTGTTTGCAGAAGAATATCCCCTTCATTGGTATGGAGGATACTATGATCAGTTGGATTTCTGGGTTGATTGGGACCTAAGTTTTGATATTTCCCCATTTGTGGTGCGGTAGAGTTTATCTCTTGTTGGGTATTCATCACACATTGGTGTGGAATGGGGTTTTTCAAAATGGATGGAGGTGGTGGTTACAAATAATGTTGTGGGGCCGGCTGAGGGGCAGGTGGTATCGGAGGGCGTTATGGGTTCATGGATTCTTTCATCTGTTTGTAATCGAAAATTTGGGGGAAATGGTGAGTATAATTTCCATACTCACCACATTGGGTGCATGGAAGTTAGTTCTGAGATTGTTGTTCTTCCCTTGTCATGGTTGATTTTTATTGTTTCCCCCTTGGGGGTTCTAGTTTCCTTGATTCTGGTTGCCCCCAGCGGGACAATTTTGTTGGGAATTATTTCCTCCTGGTCCCAGGTTGTTATTGTTTTGATTTTTTCTTTTCTTCTTGGCACTATTTGGATGATGGGTCAAATTTTCCATATTCAACTGTTCAAAATAATGAACTTGTTGAATGGGAGAGGGTTGAACAAAGTTAACATCGGCATGTGGTTGTTCTGGTGGAGGAGCAACTGGATGGGGAGGACTAGGAAATGGAAAATATGGATTGTTTTATGGATATGATCCATATGGTGTATAGGAAGTTGAAGTACTTCCACTATTTTTGGGGTTATATATGGGAGTTGGGGGTGGACCCGTACTTGATTGAGAGACCAGATGCATCAGGGGTGTTGGTGGGGGTCCCCTCAGTGGTGGAGGGGGAGAAACATGATATGAATGTTGGTGAGTGGGGGGAGGGTAATGAGACTTACCTCCATATGGTTGAGGATACTGACTTGCACCATAAGTAGGTGATGGGTGGTCGTAAGGGTTGAGGTGCATCATAGAACCAATCAACCCATCTGCAGCGTGAGAAACCCCTAGTTTATTTTGGCCAAATGGTAGGGGTCTGGGTGCATCAAGCATATTGTGTACAAGTAACATGATTGGGCATATATGAGGTCGAATTGTTGGGCCTTGTTGATGGACTCATCTTCTGATTGAGGAAAAGTGGATGCTACATCCTTGGAAATCATAGGGATGAGTAATTTAAGAAACCAATCGAGACGTTGTTCTTTGGTGGTTTCTTCTTTACACAAACTATGTCGTAGATGCCATTCATGGATGTGGTCGATGATATGGATAGAAGTGGTTTATTTGAACTCGGAGAGAATTTCTAATCTAGTGTCATGACGAACTTGTAATTGAAAAAAGGACAAAAATTCCTTGGCCAATGATTCAAAGGTCACATGGGACCCTGATTTTTCGTCCATATAAATTTGGTTGATGAACCAGTGAGGATTATTTGAAATAACCTCAAGCAGATGGAATCATCCATGATGTTGTTTGAAGAGAACCATAAGTGGAAGGTCATAACATGGTTGGTTGGGTCTTCCCCTGGTTTTCCTTCAAACCTCGGAATGTCTAAAAGCAATTTGGTAAGCATATTGGGCCAAGTGGCATCATGTAAAATGGGGTCATTCATGAGTTTGGTTAAATCGGGAATGTTGAGGTATGCCAAGTATGGAAAAGGGGGATTTGGCAGAGGATTAGTTCCATCCATTTTGTTTTTAGGTAGTGGACCTATCCCTTGAGAGGGATTTGGTAGGTTTGTACTTCTTCCTTGAGAAGAAGTTTGACCCCCACCTCCTTGTGAAGGAGAACCAATAGATGGATTGCCTTGGGTATTTGACCCAAGCAAAGTGGAACCAAGTAAAGTCGATCCCAAAATAGTATCACTCACTGGGGTGTGAGATGGTTGAGTCGGTGATTTGGAAAGACTATGGACTCCTCCTAAAATAAGAGGGCTATTCTCCAAGCATCTAGAACGACGTGGATTTTGTGGTTCCCCTATGGTTTCGACTAGTAAAGTGAATGTGTGAAAATGGTGACAAGAGATGAACAAGTGTTTTTTATATTTTTTATCTTCACAAAATAGTATAACTCACAATTGCATGTAATCAAATGAGCATCATACATAAATCAACTATAAAATAAACAAGCATGTGGATAGGTTGATTTTTTCCGCGTGGGGGAAAAACAAAAATAAATGCTCGTGTCCCAAAAGACCTGTCATCCTCCCTCTCAATTTAGCACTGGGCCTTCCAATAGCACTCGACAGTGGGGCCTGAATCCACCAAAAGAGGAGCTAGTGAAGGTTGAAGTAGTCAATTATAATGAGAGGTAGAGGGTGCATATCCCGAAAGAGTTGGTGATATTTCCCAATAGCCACACAAAATATGACCATGGTGTGATCGCAGCCCACAACCGCCACCTGGGTATATATCCTATGTTTGGCCACTAAGTACCTCGGTTAAAGTGCGACATTTAGATTTTTGGCCTAAAAAATGGGTCACGGGTTGGATACCCTCACAAGAGTTGGGTGACTCAAGAAGGAATGCGCAGAACAACCAGACCTCGTCCTTCAACCCTTCATGGGTATCTCCCTGATTTATGGTATAGGAACATTGACTTGGAGGATTTGAAGGATCCCTATTCTCAACTTCTATTGTTTCAAAATGTGAGAACCTGATAACGGGGGTTATTTGGATGCCTACCCCCAAGATCCTACCTAGACTAGAAAAAATTATTTTAGGCACCTCCTGCAGAGGAAAATTTAGTGTGTTCTTAGAAAAAATTTAGATGGGGTGGGCTAAGAGATTGGGGTCTTGGACCAACCTCATTTGAATTTAATTGGTGTGGAAAATTTCTAAAGAAGTAGTTGGATCTTTCAGAGTTCCTTTGAAGTACTTTGTGGGTACTTAAAAAAGAAAGCTTACTTCGACCTTCACTATTCTAATTGAAATTATGTGTGTGATGAGTGGCTTTGTGTGCAAGAAAGTGAAAAATTGTGCAAAATATTTTTAATAAGTTAAGTGTAAGATTATAGCATGTGGACTTTGTGTGGTCCTTACAAATCTTTTTACCTAGCTTACTAAGTTCTTTGGTACAACCTTGAGGAATATTTAAATCCCTAGAGAACTATCAATGTGGACATATGGGTCCTTACTTGATCCTTTAAACTTCCTAGAATGTTGTCTATACTAGAAAGGATTTTGGAACTATCCTAGGATTGTAGACATGTGGGCATGTATGGGCCCTTACAAATGTTTAAGATAATTTTCAAAACTAAGAGGTACCCAAAGGGGGTTTTTCCCTCTCCTAATGATTTTTTAAGGGAGATGATTTTTTTTTAACCACCTTTTCTTATTCATGAGGTCAGACTTGGGTGTGGGGGAAGACAATACTTGAGGGTTAAAATTGATTGCTAGTCCCAAATTATTAGATTGTGTTTGAAAAAGAAATAATCTTAACTCAAAGTTTTAAATGCCAAATGAGCCATCCATGAGGCAACAAAGAAAAGAGAAGAATTGTGATTCTTTTTTAGCCCTATGTGCTTATGTTAGCTAACCTTTCTTCTAAGAAAGGATTCTAAGTGAAGTATGATTGATTTACAAAGTGCGGAAAATTAAAAACTGAAGGAAAGGGGCCCTCAAACCACTCAGAAAACCCTTACAATTTGCAAAGAACTGAACTTGTGTGCAGGCTGTTTTTCTGTCAGTCGCGCCAAGCACACAAAATGCGTGGGTTTATGAAAGATCTTACGCACACAACATGCAGGAGTGCACAGAATGTGCGTCTGTTCATTTCGAAAGTCACGCACTTCCTGTCACGCTTCGAGAAACAAATTTTGAGATGAAATTATCTTTCCTTAGCTCTGAATTCTGAATTTGGAAGACTGGATTAGGTCGGTTTTGGTACCTGGATAGCCAAGCAATTAGAAAGAAGTGCGCTCAAAGTTGATTAGGGTTGGTTGTCATTGATGTCAACCCTTGAAGAAAGCCCACTAGCACAAAGGTTTGGGTAATGGACCCAAGTTTGTTTGATGTAAAGATGACTCGTTATTGTCTTGTCATGGTTGATAATAAGTAGAAATGGATGAACTCCAAAGTGGTCCCATTATGGTGAAAGCCCTCACGGGAAGACGCTTTGCGGATTGAGTTATCCTAGAAGTATGGTTAGAGAACCCATGCTTATTTTTTGATTAATGAGATGAAGGTCACTGAATTTTTCAGTCAAACTATCATATATGGATAGTGCTTGTCATGCCATTTCTGGTGGTATGTGGAATATCACATAACTCCTCACGGTTAGAGAGTTATGGCCATGAGAAGTTGGAGAACCCAGGCTTTAGTAATGGACCAAAGTTTGTTTGATGGATAATGGTATGAGTTTTGATATATTTTCAGGTAATACTATTCTATATGGATGGTACATTTCATTCCATTTCTGGTGGCATGTGGAACATCACATAACTCCTCACGGTTTGAGAGTTATGGCCTTACGAAGTTGGAGGACCCTCTTATGTCATCTAGAAGCCCCAAAAGGTCAAAGTAGTCAAAGTGGTTTAAGATATTTTAGAAGGTAAATAATAAAGTGAAGTGATGAGTGTACTATAATTCAAATTGAATACAAAATAAATTATTTAAATAATAAATTTAATGGAGAAATTAGAAGTGGGTTAACCCTAAAATAAGGAAAGTGGGCAAAGTGACCTAGAAGATGTTTTTAGGGAAGCCACTTGGAGAAACAAAATAAGAGGCAAGGATCTCTCATTTTAGAAGCACTTGAGCATATTGAATACCTATAGGTGTCTGAGGTAACCAAAGGATATCTAAGCCGAATTTATGAGGAAAGTGAATAAAAGAAGGTCGAAATTCAAGGATAAATTCTTTTGATGATGCTTTCTAAGGTATGTTTTTTACAGGTCATCTCACCATTTTTGCAATAAATTTTTTTATAGAATGATTCAAACTGTGTATTCCATAGAGGAAACATATAAGTGTATCTATGGTAAAACATTCATCTTTTGGGTCATTGTAGTTTTGTATTTACACTCTGTGGAAAATAGGGTTTGTGGCTAGTCCTAAAACTAGTCAAAAACAAGTGTTTTGGATAAAAACGTCATAACTTCTTCATAACAAAGCCAAATTCAGTAAGACCAAATGTGTTGGTTAGAGTACAGTCAAAAATATGTTGTGTATAGTTTCATATTGATTCAACAAATATTCCATGCGGGGCACGCTCTACAAGTTCGCTCTCTAGAATAATCCAGAATTCAACAAGGTATGCCATTTTTGCTATAACTCATTTTCTGAGAAGTTACAAGTAGTGACACATGGAGGAATTGTATAAAACACACTGAAGAACATTGTGTATCATTTTCATATATTTATTCATTACAGGTACAAATTTATGATTATTTCAAGTTAGGGTTATTGACTAATCCAAAACTAGTCGTGTAAGACTAAAGAAAAGTTTGATGAATATACTAGTCTCTTGTTGTTTAAAGTTAAGGAAGGTTTGCAGGTATGTGATCATATACACCAGGTCTATTACAGAGTTACAAATAATATTTGGATGATGAAATTGATGAGGGTTTTTGGTTGAGGTACAAGTTGGATACATGGTTGAGATATGTAGTTGATGAGTTGGCACATACAAGAGGTGTATAGTTGATGATGTTGGTACATATTGATGAGTCATATTTGATGAGTACTTGAAACATGATTGGTATATACTTGGTACATGGTTGGTTGAACTTGTTTATGGTACAAGTTGATTACAGATTGTTTGGTATAGGTTGGTGCATGGTTTATGCACTTGTTTATGGTACAGGTTGGTGCATGGTTGATGCACTTGTTTATTGTATAGGTTGATTACAGGTTGAGGTACAGGTTGATGCATGGTTCAGGTTTATTGGTACAGGTTTACAGTGGTATATCTCACAGTGATAGTGTGACAGTGGTTCCATCATTCTACTTCTACTTCAGGGAGGTTGGATGGGGAAAGGACAGGTGGTTGTAGC
Source organism: Picea mariana (assembly GCA_032191745.1). Classification (NCBI taxonomy): domain Eukaryota; kingdom Viridiplantae; phylum Streptophyta; class Pinopsida; order Pinales; family Pinaceae; genus Picea; species Picea mariana. The sequence goes on along the minus strand of JASDQU010104007.1, from coordinate 147,427 downwards.
CACCTTCCAGTTGTAGCCGGAGAAATTAGGGGGTTGTAGCCTCCTTCTGGTTGTAGCCAGGGAATTGGGTAGTTGGAGCTTCCCTCGGGTTGTAGCCTTAGAACCTAGGGGGTTGGAGCCTCCTTCCATTTGTAGCTAGAAAACAAAGGAAGTTGGTGCTTCCAATGAATGTAATGCTTCAAGAAATATAAGAAAAAACATTCTGTGGTTTTCTCTCGATTTGGATTTCCATGTAAAACACTAGTGTATTGTGTATGTGTGTGGTTGTTCATTTCTTATTTCTCATTATTGGATAAAAATACTACATTGATATAACACTTGGATTAATTTGGATAAAAAAGGATTACAATTGCGCTATTATTGATTCACCCCCCCTCTCAGTAATCCAACAATTGGTATCAGAGCAGGTTCCTTCAGAAATTAGTTTAACCACTAAAAGGTAGATCATGGAGAGTACCAACATGTATAAAAATGGAATAACACAGTTTGATGGACAAAAGTATGCTTTTTGCAGCATAAGTATGAATACATATATACAAGCACAGGGATTTCAAGTTTGAAAATCAATTATAGATGGATACACAACACCAGCAGTTCCACCAACAAATGACAAAGAAGTGAAACTCGGTGAGAATAATTCCAAAGCCAAAAATGCACTTTTGAATGGTCTCAATGATATGGTATTCACCAAAGTTGCACATTGTAAATCCGCTAAAGAGATTTGGGACAAGCTTCGAAATATTTATGAAGGAGATACAAAAGTCAAAGAAGCAAAGCTTCAAACTTACAGAGGTCAGTTTGAACAACTAAAAATGAAGGAAGATGAGAATATTGCAGCCTACTTCTTACAAGTCGATGAAAAAATGAATGCAATCATAGGATTGGGCGAAGAAATCGAAGAATCTGTAATTGTTCAAAAGGTACTAAGATCTCTTCCTATGAGATTTAACCCTAAGATATCAGAACTAGAATAAAGATCAGATCTAAACTCAATAAGCATGGACAAATTGCATGGAATCTTCACAACATACGAAATGAGAACTGAATAGGAAAATACAGATGCAAAAGAAGCATCCAAAAGATCAAAGAAAAAGAGAAAAGAAGAATATAGCAGCAACAATGATGACTCAGAAGATGATGAAGAAGTGGCCAACTTCGTCAAAAGACTGAACAAGGGAACTAACGATAGGTATAGAGGTATGCTTCCTTTAATTTGTTTTAATTGTGATGGTATTGGTCATTTTGCTAACAAATGTCCTCATAATAAAAAGAGAAATGATGAAGAGAAACACACATATAAAGGCAAAAGAACTACAAAGAAAGTTTTCAAGAAAAACTTATGCACCAAAGAAGGCATCTCACCATCAGATGAAGATGAAGTCAGTGACAGTGAGACAGGAAGAGTTATATTCATGGCAGTAAAATACTCTGACAAAGAAGACTCTGAAGAAGAATATGAAGAAGCCAAAGAAGAATGTGAAGAAGTCAAAGAAGAAATTGAATAGGCAGAAGTTGACTTTCAAGAAGAATTAATGTGTTCCATAGAAGTTATCAGAAGAGAAAAGAAGAATAACAGGAAAATACAAGCAAAACTAGACAATAAAGAAGACACTCAAGAACTAGAACAAATGATCACAAAATTGAAGGTTCATATAGAAGAAGATAAAAGAATTGAAGAACAACTCAAAGAACAACTAGAAGAAAAGGACAGGATCATTGGAAACTTGGAAGCAGAGATTGTCACATTAAGAAAGGATATTGAAAAGAAAAATATGTAGAATAGCTCAAAAGTTTTGGATGACATTATCAGCAGTCAAAAATCTCATTTTGACAAGACCAGACTTGGATACAACCAGACAGAAAAGGGATCAAGCTCCAAAACAACAGATCAAGAAACATATCCAAAAAGATATGCAGAAACAATCAAAGGGGATAGGAAGATATACAAGGAATATTACAGGGACAATCCTCCACTGAGAAGATTCAGATTTCAGAATCAACAACTGACAGATAGGCCTCAAGAAGAAGAAGAATTCACAAGAGCACGTCCTTTCAGAAGATCCTCAACTCTTAGGTATCAAACTATATTTTTTGGTTTATGTTATGCATGTAATAATTTTGGAAATAAAGCTATGAATTGCAGGGCTAACAACAGGAACAATAACTACTTTGAGAATAATACACAGGGGTTATCCAAGAAGCCCTAGTGAGACACGGAGAAGAAGTTACAACAAGTTTGAATCTTTGAGAACTGAAGTGGAATGTTAAAAATGTAACAATTTTGGACATATGGACAAATATTGCAGAATGACAGTCCCTCCTAAAGACCTGCAACAGAACCACAACAATCACAGACAGGAACATCAGAAAAGAACATGGATAAGAAAGCAGGATCAGTATAGCAATGAAGAATGCACACTTGCTCTACAAGATAAACAGAAGAAACTTGGTTGGTATGTTGATAGTGGATGTTCAAAACACATGACAGGTGATAGAGACAAGTTTCTTACATTACAAAAGGAAAGAGATGAATCAGTCTTCTTCGAAAATGATGATTCAACCAAAATCATTGGAAAGGCACAGTCTGAATTGGGAACAAGAATGAAAAGGTAGAAAATGTTCTACTAGTAGAAGATATGAAACATAATATTCTAAGTGTGAGTCAAATGTGTGACCAAGGTCATAAATTTACTTTCGATTCACAAATGTGTGAGATAAGAAAAGAAGGTTCAGGGAGATTGGCCGCTACAGCTGCAAGAACTTCAAGCAACATATATGTGTTAAATGAAATTGGAAATGAAAAGTGTTGTCTAAAAGGAAGATGAAATTTGGCTATGGAACAGAAGAATGGTGTTGGAGTTACTTCAAACACACCTAGGATTTATTTTTCCTAAGGTTTTTATTTGTTTATTAGTCATAATTAGTCATTATCTAGTCTCCTATATTTTAGGAGAGAATATTCCACCTAGAGAGTATTCTCTTTCATTTCACACTTCAGTTTGACTAGTTGAGTTGAGTTTAGATGTTGCATTGGGATCATCACCATGCTAATTCGACCTTGCCTTGGTATCATCACTAGAGTGGTGCATTAGCCTTTATTCCTTGAGTTAATTCCTCACTACTTTCTGTTCAGTCAGTTAACTGAAGACTAGTTGACTAGTTAACTCAACTAGGTGGCAGTTCACTCCCGTAACTGCCTAAGAGACTAGAATAGGTGGCAGTTCACTCCCATAACTACTAGTGTGTGTCCATATCATTCTATACCACCACTATGGAAACTTGGTTCACCTCAAGTTGAACTCATTGAGTTATACAGAGTATATCATTTGTAAATTATTCATTATTCACAACGGTTAATGAGAATTCTTTCCATTCTTTCTCTCCTTCTTCTTATTTTTCCAATTCTCTCTACAAATGTGTGTATCATTGTTTATCTAGATCTATTCTATGTAGGTCAACACATTTACATGGTATCAGAGCCGACGGACTGCTAAGAAAAAGATACACCAAAATTTTTTGCAGGTACAAAAGATTGGAGACAGCGGAAAGATGGAATTCCAAAAAGAATTCATTCTTACACCTTACAACTATTTTGCATGGAAGGAGAAAATAGCCATAAATCTCCGATCTAGAGGGTTTTATATATTAACCATGAATATAGATACAAAGCCGACATCAGCCATAGAAAAATCCAAGTACTTAAATCGCATGGATGAGGCACTCGGAACAATTTGCAGTCTTATTTCTCTCGGTCTCCTTTTTCATATATCTTCCTGTAAGACTCCCAATGAAGCATGGACCATCTTGGAAGGGCTCTTTGGCAAACAGGATGAGATGAGGGGACACATATTGGAGGTGGAGCTGCTCACATTGGACCCAAAAAGATTCGATAATATCCAAGATTTCTTTACAAAATTCAAGGATTTACTATCGCAACTCAAAGCTTGCGGGGTTGATAAATCGAAGGAGGAGAAACAAATGGTTATCACCATTCTCTCCAAGCTTGGACCTGAATTCTCTTTATTTGTATCCACATACCATACTATTAGATTTTCCTCTCAAGCCACCTAGAAGATGCCTTCTCTTGAGGACTTTATCGAATCCCTGACACAAGAGCAAACCAAGCTCATCAACATGGGCGCAATCAAAGGCCCAAGGGTGCATGCACTCACTGTGCATGATGGCAGCCACAAATATCAAAAATTTAAAGATAAAGATAAGTGAAAATCTCATGCACATACAAAGAAGGAATGGTACACAAAACCCTTCATCGATGCCTCTGGATCCAAAGGAGAAAAGGGAAGAAAAGGAGAGTATACACATATTGTCACAAAGGATTCCATTCGGAATCTGCATGCATGCAAAAACAAATAGATATGATGTCTCAGATACTTCAGCAAAACAACCTTGGAGATCG